>NTHP01000215.1:453936-475654 GCA_003416845.1 Oplegnathus fasciatus
TTTTACACTGTAAATACACTGTAGCGACTGAAGCCAAATGTCTCTTTTTGGTCTCAATTCTGCCATTTCGTCTGTAACGGCACGCCAAATTTGCTCTCATTTGGAGCACACTGTCAGGTTTAGCCTATCGACTGACCCTCAACTGGCCGTAGCCTGCTTCTCTGACAGACTATGACTTTGAATGTGCATGAGAGCAATAGAAAGAGAGAGTGAAGGGAGTGAAGGGAGCGTGAGACAGACTTCATTTTATCACTGAGGTGTGAAAAGGTCTGCGAATTGCGGCATTAGCACTGGAGAATCCATAACTCATCTTGAAGCGCGGCGATGAGAGCGGTTGGTTCAATGGGAGCACTTCTTTGGATCATTATGGATTATAGCCGAAAAATGTGAACTTTGGCAGGCAGATTCATGTGATGTCAGGAGCAGGACTCTACATGTGTTTAAGGGCAGTCCTGAGTGTATGGGCGGTGTCGATGAGTCAGATTGTGAGCCACTGGGTTGGCACCGGTGTCATGACTGGCGTACAGAGGAACAGTTAGATATGCTGGACTCCGGCCTACTCTCTGCAGCAGTGGTATTATTAGCATTCTGGCCTCCTGGTCATAAAACAACCCAGCTGCCCCCCCCTCAGCCTGGTACCGTATAGAATCACAAGCCTGGAATGCTCTTGAAGTTTTTACACCTTGTGGTACACTGGCCAGTGTTTTAATTAAGTGAAAGCCTAAAGTGGCTGGCGTAATTACACAAGCATGATGGCCTAAGTAAAGGAAATATTTCAGACCACCAGGGATTCTTTTGAGACTGTGACCTTTTCTAGTCACTGCCTCCACTGCTATTTGAGTTGAAGGATTAATAACAGTTTTTAAGCTCTTGGAATTTGAGTTTAACCATTTGTATTTTAATTAGGGAATTTTTTGGAAGCTCTCATCTGTGCGATTTTTGTCCGCGTTGTCTTTTTTTCTTCTTTTTTCTTATTTTGTGGAGAATCTGCACCAAAACCTCTGTTAACGCAACCCTTAGCACAGTCTCAGTCCTTGTCCACACTTGACAAATCCTAACACTGTATATTAAGATCAACTAAGTGATCTCCTACTACAGTGTTTGTTTCCGTTCAAGCCACATAGAAGCGCACACTAACCTTTTGTGATCTTTCATTGGAGTGTATGTAAATATCAAGGGGAGTTGCTACTTCCTAACATGTAAGTATGTGCTCTGCCCAACGTGCTCTTTGGTGCTGCCATGGAGACAGACACCTCTGCATTCGGCATGTCACTTTGGGCCTGCGGGTGTCAGAAAAGGCTGCACACAAGCATGTGTTTAAACTCTTGGCTCCGGTGCAGCGGGAGGAAGCGGCCTCTCGGGACCCGGCAAAGAAAGGCAGCACCGCGGCTTCTTTTTAAGTGCAGCGACAGAGAGGCAGCTCCTGATTTATGGAGTGAGTGTGAGCTGGGCGGGTCATGTCCTGCCAGAGAGGCTGGCTACTGGAGGAAGAGAAGGAGAGGGAAGAAGTCAAGAGTGAAAAAGGATGAAGAGACGAGAAAGGCGGAGGTTCGCATATCCCCACCCAGCCGTGAGGTCACATCCACATTGACATCTATATAAGACAAACTCGAGATCAAACATGTCTGTCACCCTCATGGTCCCAGAAATACCCCCACAGCTCTGATCTATGACCAGGCCAAATGGTAAAGCTTCCCCTCAACTAATCACCACCAGCCTAGGTGAGCGGTGAGCAGGAGAGGGAACTGAAAAATCTAGTAACCTGCTAGAACATGGGAAAATCTGTCCTTCAGTAGGCTGTATTTGTTTTTGTGTATATGTGTGGGTTGTGTTTGTGTGTATATGTTTGTGTTTGACTGACTGAACTGTGGAAGAGTGCTGTTGTGTGAGGGTGACACATGGAGACGCCAATGAAAAGCATCTCTGTCTCTGTCGTGTGTCTGTAATTGCAGCAGAAGCATTGTGCCGGGAAGTGTGTTTGTCTGTGACATTATTTCTTTCGCTCGCCTTTCATTTTTTTTTTCTGTCAACTAACTGACACACCCATTCCAGGAATCTCTGGTGGTTTTACTGACTTTAACTTTCTCATGTAAATACTTACCCTCTGAATGGCTCAAATTAGGGTTATCATACTGCAGATTGATTCAGGATATTGGCGACAGGCCACTGTGGGGATGGTCTGTAGCGTGGCATTTTTCTGACATAGCTCAATGGAGGAGGTCTCGGATGTCTGCCTTTGTGGTGGAGAAGGCTGTGTTTGTGTGTGTGTGCGTGTGTGTGTTAGGAGGTGGAGTAGGGGGTAGGGGGAGGTGGGGCTTAAAGAAACAACAGGGACTGCTCTTGGGTCTGTCGCCTGTTCCCTGCCTCTTGGCAGTAAACTTGATCAGCGAAGAAAAATACACGCTCTGACTTTACAATGCAGGCCTTTGTCTCTGGTCGGCATCAGAACCGTCAACCATTTTGGAAATAGTTTCCAGCTTATTAAAATGCTTCCAGACCGTGACTGTTGAACCAGTGAGTTTTCCAGTTAATTGCTTGGCATCCTTCCCCATCTTAGGTCTGTCATGGGCATCCTCAGAGAGCAAAGGCTTTCTGATTGGAATTACAATGCAGAGGCCGGTGTTGTCATCCCTTCACATGGAGTGGGGCATCTCTGATCTCAGACAACAGAAACTTTATTGCTTTATTGTTTCAAGTCCCTCTGCTGTTCATCCCTCCATCCCACTGCCCCCGTAACACTGATAATCTTTGAAGATCAGAAGTTAGTTCCTGTAAGTGTTCCTCATCAGTGCCCAGTGTCATTGTTCTAACTAAGCTGCGCTACTCAGCAGAAATGAATTAGCCTCTTTGTGCCAATGGCCTCTTACAAATGGCCATTTATGGTCTGTTAGTTTAGTTTGGACTCTTTATCCAAGTCAGTTAAATCACAGGCTCTATTAGGCATTGCAGTGATTCTAGAGTCGTTGCACTTGCTGTTAATATCGGACACAGCATCTGACATGGGGCTACTCGGATTAGCACCAAAGGCCAAGATTGCTACTCGTTGTTTTGTAAATTGACAGTGGAATTGGGGTTACATTGAGAGAGTAATTAGATTCCTGTGTTAGAATATTGGCCACAGTAGTGTTTTATTTAATCTGAGTATCGGTTATCATTGCTGCTATCACTTCTAAATTGTTCCCTTCGAGGTAGTAGGTGCATGGCCCCTGTGTTATTGGATCCAGTGCTTTTCATTGCTCATCTGGGCAGCCTTTACTCGCTGTTAACTGCTCCTCTCCCTTCTCTTGCCGTATGTGTGCCTGTGACCACGGGCTGGAGGACCATAAATCTGCTAATTGAGTTTTCTAAAGTGTGCCGCTCCATTAAATCCATGGAAGAAAATGTCTCGACCAGGAATAAACAAGAGCATGTGGATGTTATTGAAAAGAAAAGCCTCTCCCTTGATTTCATTGGGCTAATTTCTTTCTGCCCGGGGAAATATTCAGAGCCTTGACTGGTCACTAGTGGCTTCTGATGCCCTGCGATCTGTGACCTGCTAAGGTATCTTTGATTACTGATAGACTTCATAGTCTGGCACAGAATCAGAATCTACCTCAAGCAAACAAAGAAAAATCAACATTAACTTATTTTCTACGAGACAGCATTTTGCAGGAGGACTCTTGAGCTTCACCATATCTATATTTTGTCTGCCCTGTAACATTTTACCCCCTCAGCCAGGGTTACTTAAGTTCAGTCTCGTCGCTGGTCTCTCTGCTGGCATTCTTGTTGCATACTGAAGATTCCTCTGTCTATGAGAGAGATAAGGAGAGGAGATAACAATGGTAATGAGGAATGGGGACACCAAAGAGGGCAGTCAATGTGCGGATTCTGTTAAATGAGCCAGTTGGCATTGACTCAGGCTTACTGTGTCTTACATATTGTCACAGTGTTGGTATTAGTCCCTTGGTGATGTCATGTCTGCCTCATGAAATTGTCTGTTGTTCTTAATGCCCGGTATACGCCTTAGTTAAAGCTTGTGTAACACACAGACAGTGCTTTGCTTTAAATGCTTTTGTAGGGCACAGCATGTGGGGGGTTGTTCTTTTCACTGTCTGACCCTCACAGGGAGAACTGGAAGAATGCCTATTGTTTCCTCATCACTTGCTTTGTCTGATAAACTCTAGACCAACTCTATGCTGAAAGCTGTCGACACTCCATCACCAGCTCTCCTCCCCATGTTCTCACCCACCTCCCATCTCATACACTTTTTTCCTCATTTGTCCTCCTCCTTCCTGGCCTCTTCCTCCTCCTCATCCTCCTGCTGATCTTCACCCGAACAGCTGCTGAGCTGGAAGACCTCCTCTCAGCCTGTGGGCAACGTTGGCCTGCTTACCCAGGATGAAAAAAATGCCTCGGTCTGGACGGGGATTACATAAAAGACTACTGTCTTTGCTGTCAGTACAGTTCATTTCCACTGTTACAAAAGGATAACACCGATGCCTTTATGTAATGTCACAGACAGAAAGAGGACATAACCTCTGTGCTCTAAAAACTTCATTTCTCAATCCACTACCTCAGCTTGTTCTGGCCTGTGCCGGCTCAACTGCTTAGCTTTCCCTGTAACCCCCATTCACTGGATCAGTATGGTTAAACAATGTAAGCCAGCATGCATACTGGGTGACTCATTACTTTTTCCTTGGGTCATTTTTCTCCAGTATACCATCGAGTGGAAAATATGGATGAGTCCTCGAAGGCTATCATGTTGAGTTTTCTTTGTAGACACCAGAGCTTTGTGAGGCTTTGGAGCAGCAGTTACTTGGCATTTAGCACCATGTACCAGATCAGCAAAAGAGTCTAAGGTAAAACAGCTTTTGTTCAGGTCTAGCACCACCCAGTAATCCCCATTTGGAGACCCGTTTCCACTCCATATTCCTCTGCATGCTTTTGTGAGGTTACCTAAGGCAATCTAGAGGGACGCAGCTCAAATAAAGAATGCATGACGGTAAATGATCCGCTGAAACGTCACTTGCACTCAGCTGAGCTTCTCCAGAATGCAGTGTTTAGCCTCTAAGACCCCGACAAATCAGGATATTTTTAGAAAATTCCACTCTTTCTTATTCCTCTTAACAGTGATTAGCCAGTGACGACACATCTATTACTTTTCACGACTTAGGTATTATTATTGAGCTGTATTGTAAAAGGCCATGTTAGGTTGGCCCACAGGCACTGCACAATCTGCGTGGGCACGCTGTTCAGCAGTGTCGCTTTTCCTGTAAATGAAATGTTGTCTTTTCTCATATTCACCGCTGACGTCGCATTGCCTCAAGTTTGGACTGGTTCCAATTCAGCACATCAGGCGTAGTTTGTGTGTGGGCTTGGCTTAGAGCTATATGGAGTGCTGATGGTTTCTATATGAAGTCGTGCAGTGGGAATGGACCCGGTGTGTTGCTGTTGTTGCTTTTGGCTTGGTCACTAACATTCTTCCCTAACCCCGGAGATATACGATCATGTTCTTTAGATGTCATGCCACTACGGCGTCTACGACTGGGCTACTTACTGTCTCTTGCAGTCAGTGCCAGGTTGCCTGTCTTCCCGGTGTTTCCTCCAGTGTAAATAAGAATTAATAGACGTCGATAACTCTATCTCTCACATGCTTCACACTCCAGGCTTAAGTGTTGTGTCTGTTTCATCACAGGATTTGATTAATGGGCTGGAATTCAGGTCTACTTGCAGGTCAGGCGCAATTAAGTATGTTGAATTCCACAAATTTCTACAAATGTTTAGACTGTTGAACCCTTTGAAGTCCCTGCAGGGTTGAAGAGAGGCTTTTCTGTTCTCCTTGTGATCCGAGGATAAGTGGGATGGATGCCTTGGAACCATTTCCCTTGTTTGAATCTGTAAATGGATTAGAGGTACCCTCTGGAGAAAGGTGCCATAATGATACAGCGCTGCTGCACAGCAACACATGCAGGCAAACCCTGCCTGCATAGCACTCCCACACAGTCTGCATGCTGATGTTTTGGGGTGACAGAGAATCCAAAGATCTCCCAGATGTGTGGGTAAGGCCATGTATCATGGCTGGACACCTGTGGCTGCTTTGACACAGGTGTTCATTGCAATGCTCTCCTGCTGTGTGTGTGTATCTTATAGACTGGCCGCTTCACAGCCTACCCCCCATGGAGAGACGAGGAAAGCGGGAAAAATGTGCGTGTGTGACAGCGAGAGAGAGCGAGAAAGACAGAGAGGAGTGTCTCCTCAGTGAGCTGAGGAAACAGGTCAGAATCCTTTGGGCCTTCCCTGACAGCTGCAGCAATCTGAGAGCCCGAGGTAGAGTTGTGGTTGCCTAACAGGGGGCACACCTCTGAAGAGAGGGGAGAGCATGAGACCAGACGCAGCCATGTGTATATCTGACAAAGTGGGGTTAAGAGCCCACTGCCATGTTCCATTATGAGCTTCATTTAGAGCAGGAGACAGTGGGAGCACGGGGACGAATCGCCCATCAAGTGTGGCCCAAACTTAGCAGTTTTTAGTTGTTAGTTTCCATAAACGTGTATGCAAGCACATTTACACACAAGACAAGTACAAAATGACCCTGTCCAGCACACACTGTTCCCCCCTGTGAACAAGGTAGATCCCTGAGCTATCGAAGACAATTAATGTAGTCATTCATCTCGCAGCACTATCTGGTTAACACCAGAGGAAATGTAGGCCAGGGGAGGAGGGAGAGCAGGGGGGGGCAGATAGTACACTGATGAGGGAGGTCTAACAAACTCCATCCCACTGAGTGAACCTGCTCTTTGCCAACCTCAAATGACAAGAGTGAGGAGGAAAATGCAGTGCTGAGGCAGAAACACACACACGCTGCCGGAAACACTTACACCCACTCTTCACTGATAGCTGCTGTCTGTCACTCTCAGTGATGCAGTGTAGCAACATACTCTATATAACACTGGGATCCTAGTTTAGTGAATGCAAGTGCAGTTTTTAAAGCTTTGTGGGTTTTGATTTGATTTATGTAGGGATCTACAAGACCCTGCATCCAATTGATAACATGTTAAAACACTTATTTCTATAAATCAAGACAGACAAAAACATATAACATAAAAAAAGGTAAAATTACATCAGTAGAAACTAACCACAAAATGAAAATCCATATCACAACACAACAATAACAAACCTCTAATTAATGACTGAGGAACCCTACAAGCTCAGGTAAACTTGCACCATAGATGTGTAATGAGGATACGTGTGTGTTTTGATCCCCTGAGGTTTTAATGAGGGAAGCCCAGCACAGGTTCTTTGCTGTTGTTGTGATTTGATTTTGGCGGTTGGTGCAGCAGATGGGAGGGGTGACTGGAGGTTGGAGTGCATTTGGTGCTCCCTCCCTCAAGTGGGTGGGTATGTGTGCGTGCGCGAGGTGCTCTCTAGCCTGTCTTTAGGCAGACAGACAGCTGGTCAAACAGGCTTAGGAGAGCAGTGGGCAGTCTGGACTCTGACTTAAGCCCATTAGGCCCTCTTTACTCCTCATTGGTCTATAGCCCCAAGTTCAAAACTATTTTGATAGTATTGTGGTGGGCGGGGGGCAGGTGGAGCTCCATGTTGTCCAAACGGTGGTCTGAAATCTTTCTGTGACGCGTGAAGGCAACAGATACTCCAAAGAAATCAGAGAGCATTTACGTTTTCATGTTCTGCCCTGTGCCAAACTGTTTTCAAGTCTGGGTGTATGTTGTTGTGATTGAGTGTGACGGGGTGTGCTGTGAGGGTAGGGGCCCCCTCGCCCTGCTCCTCTGTGTGTGCTGTTGTGCGGTTGTGTCGTGTAGCACGTAGGCTTGTGGAATGCCGGACCGTTCTCCCGCTTCCCTCGTGGCTGGTGGCCTGGTCGGGTGGAGCCACCAGAACGTGAACCAGGAGGATGCAGGGGCGACACAGGGATCAATGGAATGTGTTCTGGAGTCGATACTTGTATGTCTGTGTTTGTGAGACAGAAAGAAACAGATTTAATTTCACGGGCAAATCTAGTTTTTTACCTTTGAGACATTCCTCCTAGCACTGTTGGTCCAGTCAAACATACAACTCAGTTAGTGCAGCATCAGGATGTCATTTATTAGCTAATGTAATACAACACTGGCCATGGCTTTGTTACCCTGCACTAGACAGAGAAAACAGGACACAACATTGTATTATACAAGAAGCACAAGGAAGTGGGGAGAATATTGACTTACACAAAGGTCTGATTTTATTCCAAGAAACCTGTTTATCCAATCTGACATGACACTGATGCACCCCTGACTGGAGAAATGTTTTACTTTTATTACTGTCTCCTTTGCCATCTGTATCACTTCTCTTTAAATACAAGCCAGAAGCCGCTGGTCAACCAGACAGTGCTATTTTATTTGAACACTGGCCCTACTGTGGGCACCAGGAATGCCTCAGAGTTATTTGAGAGCAGACACATAATTATACCATTACACTGACAGTGATGCTCGCTGTGAAACACTGGTGTTTTATTTTGCTTGCTCTAATCAAAGCTGATCTCAATTTCTGTTTCGGGGGGCCGCAAACGGCTGCGACATCCGGATCATGCTCTCCTTCCTTCCCATCCTCTCCTCCTCCCTCTGTGTGAAACCAAATCATTCAGGCGCCTGGTCAAAGCACACATGTGCTGACGTCACGCGGGCTGCTTGTGGGCTGACGTCGGTGTTCAGACTCGAGCCATATCAGAGGGGCGAATGGGCCTCAGTCAGTGTGGCTGCCTGGTAGCGCAGTCCACAATGGCTCCTGTTCAGACCTCACATCCCACAACCGCAAACAGCACTCGTGTGTGTGTGTGCGCACACGCGTCTGCGCTTGCATCAACTATCTCATGCCAGACATATCTGATGCAACAGCGGATCAAGGGATCAGTATGTCATTTCTGAGAATACTCTTCCCTATCCGTATCCATTCACTGTGGAAGAGGCATAAGTGTGGGATGATAGAGCCAGATGTGACTAGATTAGCAGCTGTCCACAGTCTCTATTGTCTGCCGCGTCATGTCCAGTGGCTGTAAGAGCCTGACTTAGACACAAGGACAACAAGCAGTCACAGTGAGAGAAGGAAAGGGGCTGTAAACTGACAGACAGACAGACAAGTTCCACCGTCATTCAAACTTATTCAGGAAATATCGAGGGCCTTCTTCCCTATCTTCCCTTGCCTAGTCTCCATCTCTACATCTGCGGGAGCTCAGCCGAGGGATTGATGATGTGTCATTGGATCCTCTAGTGGATCTATGGGCTCGTAGCCCACTGGGGGCCGGCTACTGGCAATCCATCATCGGGGGTCACAACACATTTAGCCCTGTCTCACAAGCACTCATTGTCATTCAAGTACCATGGTCAAGCAGGGGGAGGAGGAGAGCAGTGTTAAGTTATGTTAGTTGGCTGGCTGAGAGCTGCGTGATTTAATCTTTGAAGCCTCTGACGGGGCTGTGACCTTAGCTTGTCAGAAGAATGCTTTCTACCTTAACCACTTCATCCCACGACTCACCCACGCAGCTTGACCTGGGTCAGTGAAATATTTATGTCCAAAGATAGTTCCAGAAACGGACTCGGTCATTATCTTTCGTTTATTTGACCTAGATTTGCAATCCATTGTTTGTGAATTCGCTTTTATTTACATGTGGTTACTGTTTTCTTCTTTTTGTACATCTAAAGGAACAAAATGATACTTTTCACTCTCTACCATGACAACCAATCGCGCTGCAAATATTTGTCCTGTTGTTCCACTTCAAAGGTGAATGTAATCTCGTCTTCGTCCTTGTCACAGTGGACTAAAGTAGCTGTCTCCTAAGTGACAGCACAGTAGCTCTGCAACAGCAGAACCTCCACTGGGCCCAGGCTGCCACCTTTCAGTCGGGCCGCTGTCTGTCCTTCCTCTCACATCTGGATCCAATAGGAGCGGCTTCCTTCTCTGAAGCAGGGACACATATAAATAGCCAGGCAGCCGTAACCACACTATGCAGCACAGCCTGGATGTTGGTCCGTTCGTTTGCTGCTGTCCCTCTTTTGCACTGCCAGCTCAGATATGGTGTATGATGTTGCCATCTCCCTGCACGTACCCCACCCCCGTGTCCCTAAACTCCACCTATGATCCTCCGATCCCTGGGCTGTGGTGTGACTGACGCACGTACACTAAGGCTCAACGCACGTCCACACAGTTCTGTGCCCATCTGTGGAAAGTTTGAGTGGAGTGGGGCCAGGATTGAAACACAGGCAGGCAGAGGGTGGGTGGTGGGTGGGCTGAAGGTGGCCTGCGTGGGCTGAAGCCTGTGGGCTGAGGAGGGGAAATGCAATATCCTGGTTATAGCTGAACAACTAAATGTGCTGCTTTTATGAGATGCGAAGCACAGTAACGGTTCCCTTACTAGTACAGAGATTATATAACCAGATCATACCTTTTCTTTCACAGATATATATAGTTAAGTCCGATGTCCTCATTTAGACGCATGATGCAGAAACAAGAGACATGTCATTTGTGAGGAGCTGTATGCAGCAGAGAGTAAACTATGTGGTTGACTCTTTCTCTCTTATCCCAAGGCTGACCCTTGTCACTGCGTCTGCCATATGTATGTGTATGCGTGTGTGCATGCCATTGACTAAACACATGCCCCTTTTGTGTGGCACATGTGCACGTCCTACCACAGAAGCCCAGCCCCACCCTCCCAAATTAAAACTCATTCCAGCAAGAGGTGGGTCTGTTCGGCTTCGCTGCGGCCCCTTCGATCCTTCCTTCCTTCCTTGTCCCCTTGTCTGCTTGGGGCTGCAGCAGCAGGAGGAGGAGGAGAGGAGAGGGGAGGAGGAGAGGGATGAAAAGAGGGAGGGGGGGCAGCCAAGGCCTTTGCTTGAGTGAGTTTTAATTTGTGTGCTTACAGCAGAAGACGCTGCAGAGTGGCGTAGTGGGGGGAACAGATGCATTAGCGCTCATGCACTCATTCACCTCAGACTAGATACACAGACCTCCTCCACACATACAGATACACACACACACACACACAGTGACACTTATTATTGCACCCTGTGGTGGTGTCTGAATGGTTCTGGCACTGTAGTCTTTGTTTTCTCTCCTGAACCAAAAGCCTGGTGTGCAGTCACTATCTGATTGATCAGTTTATAAAACTCTGTGGCAGGCTGGAATGAGCTGCTCAGGGACACAATCTATTTGCTCTGCCTCATTTTGTCACTCCTTTAACATACATCGTCTGTCCTGCACAAATACCACCTTGCAAAATGTTTGGGTATAAAAAGAGAGAAAAAAAAATCTCCTATTTCTGGACTACAAAGAGTGGGGGAGAAAAAAAGCAAACGCTATAGCAATGAATCTCATGTTGCTTTGAAAGCATGCCTCGATAGTCTTCATGTGTGTGCTTGTGATGTGGTAAAACTGCAGAAACATGGAGGATGTGTTCCAGGGATGGAACTTGAGAATGTCCCCGTTCCCCTCTCGCTGGCCTCTGAGGAGGAGCCACCAGCGCTTGCTCCTGCCCCCGCTCAGCTCTGCGCCTGCCTTCTCCTGCCAGACGCATAGCTTCAGTTTCCCTCCCAGGCCATGAGGGTATCAGGTTTGTTTTGGAGGGGAGGGGAGGAGGAGGGGAGGAGGAAGGGGACAAGGATGAGGAAGGCTGGCACATGTGAGGAGGAGAATTAGGCGGACAAATCTTAGCGTTGGTGCGGGATGGAAACGGTTAGGCAGACAGAGGAGGGCGCACGGAGAGATGGGAGGGAGGGGAGAAATAGAACAAACAAGTCCCTCCTGGCCCGTTGCTGCCCCTGACCCCTCATCCTTAAATTCCGTGCCAGCAGCTGGAGTTGTGAAGCGGCCATTTTATGAATGAGGGTGGGAAGGAGAGAGCAGGAGACGGAGAGGAATAAGGAAGGCGAGAGAGCTAGAGGGGAGGCGGGTCAGGTTGTGTGTTGTGTATGTGTGTGGGTGGGTGAGACCCGGCTCAGAGGCGCTTGTGGTGGAGTTGGTTGTGTGTGTGTGTGTGTGTGAGTGACTGTTCAGGCTGAGGAGGAGCCTGGGGTAGGCCCACACACATACACTCTTGCCTCTTCACAGGCTTTGTGTGTTTGTGTTTTGTTCATGCCTCTGCTGAGACACTGTGCAGTCTGGAACAAAGGCCCAATTTGGGCTGTGCTTCCGCCCGAGGCTGCTCGCTTAGCAGCCACAGCAGATCAGTCCTCAGAATGAGGAGTAACAGGCACACCTCAACACTTCTATAAAGTCTTCAGCAGCTTCAGTGAGGAGAGACTTCCTGCTTTTGAGTTGCATTTGTTTATCCGTGAGCTGTGAATTGTCTGTAAACATCATTTTTATGCTCCCCTGTTGTTCCAGTCGCACCATGAAATCTACCCCACTGTTATTTCAAAGTGGAGTCCCAGGGGATTACCAGACAAGTGCACAGTAGTTTATTTGCACTATTATTTCATTTAAGTCTTCGAGTAAATACAAACAATGTTTTTTCTCTGCCCAATTGGAATATCCAGGTTGTTTTCTTTCATTGGAGGGGGGTGTTCTCGCTTTCTGTTTCCGGCCAGTCAACACAATTTAAGCTGTTTTTCAAAATCTTCAAGAAAACTGTATCCAAGCCAGTCCAGAAACTGTCGCTTTCTTCTTTTTGTTGTCTTTGAGTTCACAGAGGGCGTTTGCCTTTTCTGAGGCAGTATATTACACGGATGTGCTTGTGACATGAGGCGTTGAGCGGCCAAGATGTATTGATCCCTCGCTCCCATCGCTTGCTGACTTGCGTCTACCCTTAAACCCGCCGACACAATGCTGGCGCGGCTGTCCTCGGAGTTAGGGGCATGCAGCTCCGTTTGATGCATGATGGGACCAAGGGGGGGTCTTGTGTCAAGGGAGAGGGGTTGAACGTTCAGGCCTGCTCCACCCTTTCAATTGTATTTCCCCTAGCGCTGCAGTGCTATCCAGATAACTTATGGCTTGTTGGTGAATAAGCCGACAGGACCTTTTGTGACGTGCAGTGAGGCAGACAAGAATTGCCACAGGGAGACCGGCTGTGTGAGGGGAGGAAAGTTTGGTTTAACTTGTTCCTATGTTGGCAATAATTTTGTTTAATTTTTTGGTTGGGAGCTATTCAAAGCCTGTCCCCTTGTTTCTGCTCTACAAACTATAAGTTATTAATATTTGACACTGAAATCAGTTTCTTATGCATTATCAATTAATAGTCGATGGCTAATATTTATAAGACCCAGTCAGCCTACATGAGCGAGGTCAGGGATAGTGCAACCTCTGCGTTGTCATGATGATCCCAGCCCCCTACTGTCATCCATACAGCAGAAGGTAGCAGGTGCCATTAGCCAGTCAGTCACTCAGTCAGTCAGTGCTGGTTGTGTAGCTCTGTAGGTAATGAGAGCTGACACAGAGTGACAGTGCAGACAGGAGGACATGCTGTCACTGCGGCTCAGGGACATGAGGACGTCCTCTGGTGTTGTTTACTCCTCCCTGTGTACATTAATTCTGCTGATCCTGGCTGCGATGCTTGCTGCCTTATTCCTGCCCCCCCCCCATCTCAAGGCTACTGAAAAGGAGCAGCTCGGGCCTGGAGACGACTCAGAACTCTGTTTATCTGTTGGATGTGCTCTGCGTCCAAGAGACACTGGGGAATGCGGTGTAAGAGTTGGGTGAGCTCACTCGCTCTCAGGGCAACTTGGTGAACTCTTGTTTTTCCCCCCTCGAGGACAGGCGATGCAGTAATAACATGCTTCAGGTGTGCCTGGCGTTGCCTACATGTAGCAGGAATGTGCTCCTGCAGGCAGAATGGGGCTGGGAAGAAATAGTGGAATGCTCCTTTTGATCTGGAGGGCTGTCTGGTTCTGCCACTGACTCTCTGATGTAGTGCCGAAACAATTTGTCAATGATTTGTTTGTTTAGATCGACAAAAAAGCTAACCATCAACAATTCTGATAATCAATTAATCATGCTCTGACTAAAAGACTCTCTTGGTTATACTAGTGATGAAGTGAAATTAATTGATTGGAAGAGTAGTAATTGAAAATTCTTTCCTTACAATTAGTAAAAATTAAAAATTTCCAGGAAAGTTTTTGAAAATTGAAATTATTGTGAAATTATGGACCCGTAAAGTAAAGTGTTACCCAAGAATGACCAGATTTCTCAATAATGATAATAATCACTAGTTGCATCCCTACTCTAATGTATTGTGTTCACTCACTCACTCTCCCCAGCCTTCCTTCAGGTACCAAATAGACGACAGAAGTGTGTTACTATAGGATTGCTACTGCCTCCTTACCAGCCTTTTCACAACCCCTTGCTGTCTGAGAGCTCAGCAGAGTACAGCAAGGCCCCGCAGCAGTGGGCTAGTTAGGATAGCAGATAGCTGTTGTGGTGCGGCGGGACTGTATAGGACACAGACACACACAACTCCTCTGAGAGGGGTCAGGGCAGAGCAATAGCAGCTCTAATCAAACCACCACAAGACAAAGCTGTGCTTGGAAATTTGGCCATGGAAAAAGGCCTGGAGCAAGAGCCAGCACTTTGATGGCTTTCTTTTGAGTGGTAGCTAAAGGATATGGTCTCCTGTTTCCTGTGTTTGCTCCGTCTCGCTGTGTGTGTGTGATTGATGGCTCATTGATTGAGCAGCGTGCTCCCATTCCCTCTCTCAGCCAGCTATCTGTCCCCTGGCTGTCTGTAGCCGGCCGGCCCAGCACCGGCTGTTCAGAAGTATGTGAGTGTGTGCACATTCGTGTTTGTCTAAGTGCATTCTGGAGGGAATCACTGATCTAGCAGGTGTGGATCCTCTTCTCACGCTGGCCGCTTGTCATGGTCTCATTGTTCACTAGATAATGTGTAACTCAGAGCGCAGTCAGGCTCAGGCAATATTTAACACCAGTTCATGTCACTTAGTTAAGATAATAATGTATTAAGAATTTAAATGTTACAAAGGGGTCTTTGTATCATCATCTGCACGGCTTTGGGTGCAGTTAAATACTAGAATCACAGGTATTCTCTGTTACTGGACGTATTTTTTGTTCTGAACCAGTTCCAGAGCTGCAGCAGTGCTACCGTGGAACAGTAAATATAGCCTCAGGCCTTCCATTTGTTACAGTTTATGATGTGCAATTTGGTGGCTTTCAGACCAATAATAGTTAACAAGACATTTATGAAATAACTGCAACAAATTACCGCATCTGGGGACAGCAAGGGATACAGTAGTTCTCAAGTAAATATAGAATCGGCTCTTCCTGTGCATGCGGTGTTGGTGCAGTGTCCTCTTTCTGCAGGTTCCCACACGTATGTCGGAGTAACAGAGTGATCTCTTAAGAGTGGCATAAAACGGATGTTTAGGGAAACTCACAGTCTGAATTCAAAGTGAGCCAGAGGAATGATAATAAGTCTGAAATATTATTATGAGCAAAAAAGTCAGACCGTGAGAAAAGATTGTAGTACTTTGTGGTACATATTCTGTATTTTAGATGTGTTTTCTGTACGCGCTACTGGTTGAATAAATAGAAGAAGGATCTTTGTATTCAGAAAATCTGAATCAGAAAATTAAAAAAATGATTGCTCACATTGATTATTCATCAAACATTTATGAGACACTCTAGATTTTGGGTCATAACAAGGACAAAAAGGCTCCCCACACTTGGGTTTACGTTCTCAGTGGATGTGTGTAACATGTCTGCAGTGCAGCGTGCCTTTCTCACATGGCTTAGGCCCCCTGTTGGTGCTCTAATACTGCTGCAGCCCGGTCCGTTGGGTTGTGTGAGGTCTGTAACGACAGGAAGACAAAGGCATATTTTTCTGAGCGGGGGGCTCCCAAGTGGGCGGCAGTGTTGTGTGCCCCCCGTCTATGTCCCAACTGAAGGGGAAAGTTGTCTGTGGCCTTGAGTGGAGATAAAGGGAGGAGGGGGAATATGGCCCACTGTTTTCAAACTGTGTCTTTATGTCTCCCCTGACTGTGAGCGTGCCACAGCATTTCACAATGGAGGCCATTGTTTGTTTGGGGGAGAAAGCGTGGGTGTTTTGTTTCAATCATTTCTTCAAGTCTTATGTTTGACACGGTGGGGGCTTAGCACTTCCTGCGGTTGGAGGCAGCCTTGTTCTCTGTGCCCATTTCCCTGCCTCTCTACTGGCATCTGTCCTCTCTGCCCTCTGTGTCATCCTTTGAATGCTCTAATTTACTGTATGTTCACACCTGTGGATTTTTTCAATGATTAGGCTGCAACTTTTTGGATTATCTTCATAGTGGGACAAGCTAGATGGGAGGGAGTTTAGAGCTATTGAGCTCTGTCATGCTGGCCTGGGCTGAAGGTGGTTTAATGTGTAGTCTTTGTGGAGTCCATGCAGTGCAGAGCAGATCCTTCTCCATCTGTCTCAGTGCCAGCAAACTCCTCACTGCAGCCCCCTTGATTCCTCCTGCGGCGCTATGATGACATTTCACCTCTCCTACGTGCGCTGACTCCTCCTTAATCCGACTAAGAGCTAATCTCTCATGGAGGGATGCGATCCTGGACTGAACGCTGCATCTGATTGTGGCAGAGCAGAGGAAGGTCAGCTGACTGGCTGACTTACACACACTTTTTGTCCCCTTCCCTCCATCCTTCGCCCCCACCCTCATCAGACATGGAGCACCTGTCTGGCACAGGGATCGATCCCTGTGATTAAGACCACATCCCTCTGCTATATGTCTGTTTTGATACACTGGATAAATAGATGTTCTGATTTCTTCTTTTTCTTCCAGCACATCTTTTATATATTAAGCAATTATTTCTCAATATGCCTCGTACTAGGGTCTCTCTCTCTCTCTCTGTGTCTTTCTCTCTTTCCCTGTGAGCATCCTTTTGTTTCATTACTGGAGACATATCACAGTGCAGCCCAGCTGGTAATTTAGTGAGCTGTCTGCTAGTGAAAATGTCAAACCCAGACTTTCACAATAACATATTATGAAGCATGATGCACCAACCAAAACTCCTCACTTGGCTTGTGTTGATTCAGAAAGGCTTGCTTGAGTCTTGGGGCCTGAAAAAAATCATAGCGTATGTGCAGTGTGTTTATATTTGTGTGTGTGTGTGAGCGCATGGCTTTCTAATAGTTCTTTCGTTCATCTTTTGTTTTCTTGCTCCTTCCTTCCCTCTCTCTTCCCTCCTCCTGAACAAGAGTGGCCATGTAAGCTACTGAGGTCCCTAAAAGGGGCAAATGAAGCTGAGTGTGTGTGTGTGTGTGTGTGAGAGAGAGATGTGTTGAGAGAGAGAGAGAGAGAGAGAGAGAGAGAGACAGAAAGAGAGAAATGGCCTGGTTGAGTGGAGGGAAAGAGAGAGGAGGAGGAGGAAGAACTGATCTCTCCGCCCACCCTGAAAAGAGGGGGTGAAAAATGGGGATAGAACCATGATGTCACTGGCAGCCAATAGGAAGTGTGGGCTGGGGACTGTTTAAGACCCGTCAGCTGTCCTGCTCCATCCACATCGGCTGCCCTCTTCTGCTGTTGGTACAGTGAGGCCAGACACGGCTTTATCCATAGTGTGTCCCATCTCTGGCCTTTGGTCTCTAGCCTCAGACCTTTGACCCACGTGTCCGTCCTGGGCCCATGTAGCTAAACCCCCTACTCCCAGTCTCCCATGCTGGCCCAGGTCTCTATAGTTGTTACTGTAGCTGATTTGCCACCAAAACCCTGTCCCTAAACTAAATGTGGTAGAGATTAGATAGGGGACTGCAGTCTGTCACTTGTATGGTTTCCACGCTCTCTGTATCATGACTGTACTGCTTGTGTTTGGGACCAGAAGTGAAGTGGGACACTTGCGTCATGGTAAAATCTGATTAACACCGAAACTTAGGTTGAAACTGAGGAGCTGTGTCTGTGCTGAGCCTGTGAGTGAAACTTGCTGAAGGTGATGTAACCCCCAATTTGTTTAGAGACTTGTAAACAGTGACGTTTTTTACACTCCGCTGCACAGGCTTTGTGAAACTGCCATATTTGGCGCTGTTGTTACACGATTACTAATGAGGACATGCTATTATGAGTTTACCGTTAACCGCACCATAATGGCTTTTTGGTGTAATTGGTGCCTTTACATTTACATGGTAACCCACCCCGGCTGTTTGATTGTCACCTTCGACCACTCGGAATGAAAGGAGGTGTAAGAGGAGGAGAAGGTAATATAGCCCCTACTTTTGGTATTCAGGCACACTCTTTGAAATAAAAGGATCAAGTGAAAACCAGCGCATTGTTAAATGCTGCCAAACACTTCCCATCATTGGCCTTTGTCGGCCTTATCAGTGTGTAAACATGACACAAAGTCAGCAGTAAGTGCTGTGTTGTTCAGCTGTCCATGAAGCACCTGCAAGCTGCAAGCATTTAACTCCCTGAGCGGATAGGAAATTGGCAAAACAAGCACAAGGTTTGTGTATTTATAAGGAAAAGGTAAACCCCCCACTGGCTTCTTTCATGTGAAATGAAGCTTTGTATACGACAGATACTGGATCAATACGATACCGTTTTACTATGATACCATCTGGGACTGTGGTATCTTATCAGATCACTACACTTGAAAGGCCTGAAGTCTCAGTGCAGGCTCTCCAGTTGGACAGAATAGTCTCAGTGTCCCGTTGTAACAGATGTTAACTCTGGGCACAACTGTCCCTGCTGAACCCGCAGCTTGTCCTTTTTTAAAGAACGAGTGCAGCCTCACAAAAAGGATACTGTGCGTACCCTCAAGAAACTCACTGTGAAAATGAAATTAAGTGGAGGAAAAAGGAAACCCTAAATCCAGATGTCATATTTGATGTGGCTAATAGGACTGTACAGAAAGTCAGGCTCCACTGAGGTGGCAGACACTGAGGCGTGCATCCCAAAGAGAAGAGAGAGATGCGTACACACACACATGCAAACAAACACCAATCCGTACACACACATATATAATGTAACCAAACTGAGCCGTAATTTCAGGATTTGTGGTCCACCGGCTATCAGCTCAGTAATCGACTAATGGCCTTCTCAGTGTTTACGAAGCACTCCATTTTAACCTGGTATGAATGCTCGCAATGAACACAAACTTATCCCCGTCGGCTTTTTAGCTCAAGGCAAATGTTGCGATGCTTAATCAGGATTAGGGCCTCCTTGAAGTCAATGTGAAATGAAGATGTGTCATTTTGAATCCAGACCTCGTGCCAGCAGGGAGAATGTATACCGGACGGCGTGCCAGGACGAAGTCTGGGCACCGTGTGCCGCAAAGCTGCAGATGGTCATCTACAGAAATAGGCCTTGGCAACAGAACCACTACTATTCTGATGCTGTGATGATGATGATAGGCTGAACCAAGTTTGGGTATAGAGTAAAAATGTTACACAAAGCACTGCGCATGGTTGCTTGCTACATTTCACTGGTACCGTAACTCAAGAGTCACATTTTTAATTTATTGAAGTGCGGTGGAGTCAGTTTGCACGTGTTGAGGATCAACATTGGTCCGTATGGCTGGAGGTTCTCTCTGGATAGCTGCCTGTCTGGGGACAGGTGGGGACACAGCCAGGTGTTAGGCTGTGCCTGCAAACATCCAACACCTGAGCCAAATGAAGCAGTAAGTTGTTCATTTTTATGTGTACAGTTTGTTATGTTTCTCCTCAGTGTTGCGTAGTCAAGCTCGTGTTTGGTGGATACCATGTACAGTTTTAAGTAACCAAGCATTAGTCTTTTGTGATTGTCTTCATGGGTGTCTCCTCCACATTCACAAGGGGGATTAGAGTGCAGCGTGTAGGAGGCTGAAGGGATGTGAGGGCTTGACACGCTCTCACTAACCCCAACCAGTCACCCAGCTAGCAAAACAGCCAGCCAGCACAGCTTGCCAGCTAGCCAGCACAGCACTGCCAGGAAACACACTGTATTTAATGAAGCAGATCTGGGAAGTCAGGTATTTTTAGAAGCCACTTTTAGTGAGAGGAAACACCTCAGAATCTGTGAAAAAAAACAAAAAAAACAACAACATTGCCTGAGCTCTCCCCGAAGTTGCTTTTCCCATACTAATGTCTATCTGAGCATCTTAGCTATGCAGCGTGTCACCTTCAGTGCCTGCAACTGACATGATGATTTCTGTGAATGTCATTATTGAGCTTAACCAGAGGGGTGAAAACAACAAAAACATTAAACTGGCAGTATTGTGATTCCCCCCTGCTGAATGGATTGACTGTCTGAGATTTTTTTTTTTCTTTAAATGTCCAAATCAGCATCTCAAATGCAGCAGGTGATGCACGTACTTGCCATTCATTGGGTAATAAGAGTGACAGAGCAGGCATCTGTGTAATAATACTTGATTTAGACTTGTCGTTCAAAGTGGAGCTAAATGATTCTGTGCCATAAATTTATGATCGCTTAGTGGGCTCGTTTTTTTTTGTTTTTTTTTAAAACCCTCCAAGTCATGACAGCCACTGTGAGTGAGTCCTCAGAGTGAGCTGGAGAGTTGCTTGATTTAATGAGGAAGATTGCCGCAGAGGCCCGTCTTTATGCTACAAATATAACTCCAGGGATGCTTCTGTCGAGGGATGAACTGGGACTCTGGGACTTAGGGGCTTCTGGAAGTCCGACCTACAGGGATTCAGAAGTTCAGCTGGGGCCGAGGCTTATGTTATGGGGTTTGACCCCACTGATCAGTTCTACACGCAAACATTTGGATTAGCACGTTTTTTTTTTAAAGGACTTGACCGTGTTTATTTGCTTGTTATACCTTCATGCCAAATTTCTTTTTTATGACTTTCAATACATGAATTTAGAGCAATCATTTTTGTTATTGATGAATCTGCTGATTATTTTCATGATTAATCGAATAACTTTTTTGTCTTTAACTGTTTTGTCTATAAAATTTCAGAAAATATAGATATATAAGATATTCACTCTACTATGATATATGAGAAAGAAAAGCATCAAATCCCCAAATTTTAGAAGTTGGAACAAGCAAATATTTGACCTTTTTGCCTGAAGAACAGTACAGTATTAGAATAGTTGCCGATTCATCTTCTGTCAAACTACAACAGAATATCAACATATTCCTGTACATTGTATTTGTCACTGTTTTGGTAAAATACCAGTTGAAATAGATCTTCTTACTCACTTTTTCCACTATTTTAACGTGTCTTTAATAGCTTTCAGACCATCCTCTGCCTCTTCAGTGATAAAAACACAAAGTGTTTTCACATGTGACGGTGCTGCATACCTGTGTCCTGTTAGTAAGTGCAATCAACAACAAAGCAACAACAACAGCAGCTGCAGAGTGGGCTGAGGCCTGAGGGTAGAAGGAAGGGGTGTGTGTGTGTGTGTGTGTGTGTGTGTGTGTGTGTGTGTGTGTTAGTATCTGGTTAGTATGTGAGTATCTGGACTCTAACCTCTGTCTGACTGATAGTAGCTGCTGATTGGTGGTAAATATTTACATGTTCTGCATGTTTCTGTATGGAGGAGGCTCTCTCTCCCTCTCTCCCTCTCTCCCTCTCTCTCTCTCACTCACACACACACACACACACACACACACACACACACACACACACACACACATACACACATAAAGTCTGTCCCATTATATGTATCTGAGCACATCAGCTGGGTCTTGCCAGGATAACAGCAGATGACTGAATCAGGGGGCTTTGACGTGAACATGAATTGAGGAAAAATAAGATTAGTGCTTTGTGCCCAAAATTATGATCATGTCCTGCAAAGAGAAATGTGGCTCTGTACTGTCAGTTATCAATA
>NTHP01000215.1:477696-488692 GCA_003416845.1 Oplegnathus fasciatus
GTTGTGTTAGCTGCTGCTGCACTGAAAAGTGAGTTAGCTAGCCGATGACCGGAAGTGCCTGACCGGAAGTCTCGCACAAAAACCTGGAAACTGCATCCGTATTTGCGTTCCAAAATAAGGAAAATACCTTTTAATCAGTTGAATAAAGAAATCCAATAGATTTTGACTTGCTGGCTGCTGTAAATGATGAGATGTAATGATGCTACAAAAAAGATGAAAGGCGTGTAGCCAAAATAGGGAGTGACTGCGAGGTTGGCTGGTAGATCTAATCTGATCTGGTACCATTCCAGGAGCCATCTTTAGGCACCTGGTCCCATCAGATTTTGTGCTCATTGGTGTCTGTTCTCTGCAGGGCAGCAGCAGGCCTCGGTATGAAGTGAGGAACTGGCCATTGCACTTCCTCTTCCTGCTCTCTGCAGGTCTGGGGCATGAAGTCTTCTACATCACCTGTCTGCCCTGCATACACTGGAACCTGGACCCATTCCTGTGCCGACGCCTGGTCAACATGTGGACTGTAAGTCACAGCTGGAGAGAAAATGTGTGTGTACACATCAGTCAGACCACCTCAGTGTACACAAACGCAAGTCTTCAGTCTGATGTCCGTTCGTTCCACAATGCCACCTCTCTTCTCTCTGCTCTTCGTCTCCCTCTCTTCACCTTTCAACCTCCTTTCATCCTTCTCCCCCTCCAGTGACCTGTCTCTGACACCACCATGTTCATATATCCCCAGGCCCTGGGGGCCACTGGGGCCAGCCTGACCGGGGGCCCCTGACGTGGTGAGAGGCCACACATCAGGACACATCAGTGGAAAAAGACTGCTAGGATCTCCCCTTTAGATGTTTATTCTGATAGAATCCAGCACATTGCGACAAGAGACCCTGAAAACATGTCACATGCGATCCCAGAAGGAGTGTATTTGACACTTCTAGAGACACGCAGACAGACACAGACAGCCATACACCCTGCAGTGTGTGTGATGGGCAGTGTGTTTTTGTGCCCTTTGTGTCCCTGCCCCGAGCGCTTGGTGGGTGCCCTGTGTCTGAACCCCTTGTTTGGCCCCCCAGGGAGAAAGATACCATTCTTCTGGCATCCTGGCTGCACCAGGCCCCTGTGTGAACTCCTTTCAAACACACATAAACACCAACACACACACATGCTTGCACTCCCCACCTCGCCTGCTAAACACACTCATTGCCCTCCCTCTAGTTAGACATTACCAGCTTTACTCTGTGTTCTCCTCCCCCTAGTCTACCAGTCGAGTGTTTTATTGGCCTCATGAGCGCTCTGAGCTTTCTCTCTCTGGACCGACCATTTGGTCTGTCAGCCCTCGGGGCGCTTCACCCCGCACGTCTAACTTCTAACAGCACCCTGCCATTGTGCTGGTGGAGTTATCTAAGGTTCATGGCGGGCTGTGCACTCTCCTCTCTCCTCTGTCTCTGTCTCACGCACAAAACTGGCAACTTGCGCCAACGATTGAAGTGCACCCATGCAAATTAAGACTTGTGTGCATGAGCAAACGCATTACAGGCCCATGAATGACACACACACACACACACACACACACACACACACACATTATATACGCATGTACCTTTGTGTCCTTCACTACTCTCTGTTGCCTTTACTTGCAGGGTGACTTTGGCTGACTTAGAAAACAATAACTGTCATTAACCATATGGTCATGAATTACATTGCCGTGTTGCATTATTGTAGCATAGTGTTATGCAAATCATACACCTACTGCGCTGTTTGGAATATCAAAACTCTCAAGTTGTACTTTTACATATAGAGGGCATACACTATGATGTGGATAACTGAAGAATGCATGTAAAGTTTTCACTTACGATGGTCACATTCAAGGACAAAAACTCACTTTATTCCCATTAGACAAAGCTTTTTCAGCTATATGGCCTTCGTCAGTCCTGGATCAGCCATCAGTGATGAAGGCCGGACATCAGAAAGTGTTCCGTCTGTGAGTAAAGAGACTTGACAGAGTGCGACCAGGTCCTGTCATGACTACAAGGAAACTGTGGTCACTGCTGTTTAATAATCTGCTACAAGCTCAAGGTGCTTGAGAATAACCAGGACAAACTAACAAATTAAGCAAAAATGATTAACAAACCATGAGCTATAAATTAAGAAAAGTATTGTATTAATGGAACGAGACCAAAGGCACACATTACGACTGTTCAGATTAATACGATTTGGCCGTGACGACGGATGGGACCAAGCCTGTTTCAGTCTGGGTCGGCTGGTGTGGACAGTCGGCAGATAAAATCATATGGTGATATGTAAAGATTCTAATCTTAAGTCTTCAGATTCGGTTGCTGCCAGATTTTTTTTAAACATGAAACACAAAATAAACAACAGAAGAAGAAGAATGGTGAACAAAAAGCGTTTGAAATGGAGGATCTCTCCCAACCTCTGTGCTTTTTTTCCTCCTTTGTTGGTCTTTTCAGGGCAAATGTTGCTGCATGTAATAGTGCAAAGTGCTGGTTTCCGTCCTTGTTTATTTTGGTACAAGAACACACGACGTTTGGCGTTCCCGCAGCATTTGCAGGGTCGTCTACAGCCAGAACTCCAGTCGTTAGCGTTCAGCGTGTTGTCTAGTGTATTTAGTCGTATTGTCTTGGTTTATGCTCCTTCCTGACTGTCAAATATTAAAGAATCTGTGCAAGTTGGTGGAAACAATCTTTATGTGTGGTTTGTCCAGTCTTTGGAACAAACCTGAAGAAACCTACAAACAAGTCTACAGCCATGCTAGCATCCCTCTGCGGTTGAGTAAAACGCAAAGTCAGCATGCTAAGTAATCACAATGACAATGCTAACATGTTGATGTTTAGCCTGCAGATATAATGTTTACCATGTTCTCTAGCTTACTTTAGCGTGTTAGCATGCTAACATTTGCACATAAACACAAACTACAGCTAGGGCTGATGGTGTCATTAGTTTTGCATATATTTGGTCATAAACAAAAACAAAGTATTGGACAAGGTAAAATTTTGAGCTGATTGTCATTGTGAGCATGTTAGCATGTTCTGACATCCCATTAGTCCGACGGCCCAATAGTACGAAAATTGGTCCATTGGTCCTACAGCCCATCTGTCCAAAAATACACACTCTCCCTGCAGTTAGAAAGAACTTACCAACTACACCACTCTCTGCTCCAAACAATCACCCATGTGCGCCATGGAAGAAAACGTGAATAGCTTGTTCTTCTTAGGGGGTTAGGGTTAGTCTCTCATACAAACAAAAGCACATGGCTAATTATTATGCACAACGGCATTATGTAGCATACTGCAGCAGCAATATTCTGATGGTAGTGAGGGCTTAATCCCCCTGAAGAGCAAGCGAGTGTGTATTTTCGGATAAATGGGCCGCCGGAGCAATGGGAATTTGTTTTTGGCATAACGGGCTGTTGGACAGAGGGGCTGTCGGACCAATGGGATGTCAGAACAATGGCGTGGCACCCATTGGCATCAGCCCCACAGAGCCGCTACCATGGAAGTAGACTTAGTTTTGTTCTGCAAGTTCAGAGTGCTTGAAAATAACCAAAACATACATTCTTAACAAAGCATTTGCTATAAATTAGGTTAATTTTTTGTATTAATGGAGAAGGGACTCTCAGCAAAACAAAACTCTGGAAAAGCAATATTCTTATTCTACAAGTTTATAAAAGAACACAAGAGGATTGTAAGTCAATGAGCAGGCCAGTAAAGACTGAGCACCACTTTAAAACTGGTCTGAGAAGAAACTGTGCTGCATTATTAAGGCTTTCTCAGTAAATAGCAGCCATGCTGTGGGGATTTGGCTCCACAGTCATATAATGGAGGAACTCTTACATATCTGCAAAACGACTTCTTGGTTCAAGAGAGCAGGCGGCAGCATGACTCCCAAAATGCCCATTGTACAGATCAACCTCTATTATGTGCTGTTGACGAGTTCTACAGTCAGTGAAGTTAACTTCTGGTGGCTTTGCTGTTAAAGATCTTAATAACCTAAAATGTGTTATTCTCAGATGTGTTACTGTTCTGTGTGCACTGCGAATTTACACTAAGAGTGTAATGTATCATCACCAGTGTCACTGAGTAGCTTTCCAAAATGTATTTGTATGACTTTATTTTCCAGTACCTTGGTGGTCACTGCGCTGTTATGCATCACAGAAATATGAACCAGTAACCAAATCAGCTATTTATCATGTCGCTATGGAACAAAAGAAACATCTTGTGTGTTTTCTCCATACAAACAGTGACCTGTGCAATAGCCCCTCTTCCCTACACACACACACATACACACACACACACACACACACACACACACACACACACACACAGTCCCACACCCACACTCATTCTGATCCACGTGTTGACAGATCAAAGTCCAAAGCCGCACTGGCCTCGATCAGTACACTTATTCATGAGAAAACACACTCTAGCACAACTATCTGTCTGTGTGTGTGTGTCTTGGCCTGTCTCTAACTCTTCCCTTAACGTGACCAGACTGTCACCGGGTCAGTCCTTTTGATGTGACTCGTACAATGAGACACTGGCTTCACTGGAGCCAGTTGAATATGATGTTTGTGTTGATGGTGAGTGCAGGGGGCGGGATGAGGGTATCATATCATGCAAGCGGTTGAACTGGTAGGCAGATTCATTGTGTGAAGGCGAGGGGGGTGAATGCAGTGGATGGTGTGCACACAGTATGGCTTGTTTACCATTGTCTGTCCTTATTGTCCACTTCATGGTACCAATTCTTCTGTCTGGGTGCATGTGTGTAGGTAGATGTAAATATTGGAATAATAAACGTTATATTCAGGCACAACTAGAGGACAAAGGGGGATAGAAAAGAGAGATTTAGCTTTTGGAAAGAGTAAGACAGTATTGTTGGTTTAATCTGGTTCTCTCCCTTATTTATGCTCATTTAGCTTACTCTCTGTCTCTCTACCTACAGTGGCCAGTGGACACTCTTGTCCACATACTTTTGTGTACCTTTGGTCTGGGGCTGTTTAGGCACCTTAGAGTATGGAGGTGGAGACTGGAGGCCGTTAGCTTACCTTAGCATAAACACTGAAGGCAGGTGGAAACTGCTAGCCTGACTCTATCCAAAGTTTACCTTTTAAAGCTCACGAATTAACGCGTACCTTGTTTGTGTGTTGTCACCGTGAGGTTGCCAGGCTAACAGTGGAGACGCTGCACAAAAGTAGTGGGTGGACAGATAAACTGTTGTTCTTGAAAAAGTAGCACTTAACTCTCCCTAAAACCACATATTGACATTTCTAGCAATGCCATCATCAGGTCATTATTTTCAGTCTGTCCAATATGTTGGTTTTTGACCAAATACTTGCAAAACTAACAAGATTCCCATCAGCCTCGACTGTACTTTGTGTTTAGTGCTAATTAGAGAATGTTGCATGCTAATGTTGCAATGCATGCTAACACGCTAAACTACGGTGGGGAACATTATGCCTGCTAAAAGTCAGCATGTTAGCATCGTCATTGTGAGCATGTTAGCATGCTGATATTAGCATTTAGCTCAAAGCACTGCTTTGCCAAACTACAGCCTCACACTGGGTAAACTCTTAGTCTTGTTACACTTCTGTTTGTGTGTGGAGTAAACAAATGCGATACAGTGTATTAATGAGCTTTCGATATGCTGTCAGGTGTATTTTCACCTGCTCCCATGTCTTTATGCTAAAATGCTAAACAGGCTAGCTCCAGCTCTGTAGCCTCATGCACAGATGTGAGAGTCACATCAATCCTCTTGTCTAACTCACGGCATTTGCCAAAATGTCAAACTATTCCCTCAAGGGAAATTTTAATGGCACAGCACATATTTTAGACAATGGTGTGCTTCTAACTTTGTGTCAGCAGTTTGGGGAAGACCCTCTCCTATTTCAACATGCACAAAAGCCAGGTTCATAAAAAAGTGTTTTTCCCAAGTTTGGTGTGGAAGAACTTGATTGGCCGCTACTGAGCCCTGACCTCAACCCCATCCAACACCTTTGCGAGGCCTTCGAGGCTGGCTTTATCGCCCAATATCAGTGCTGGACTAGGGCTGCAACTAGCGATTATTTTCATCATCGATTAATCTATCGACCATTTTCTCAATTAATCCATTAGTTGTGAGGTCCATAAAATGTCAGAAAAAGGCGAAAAATGTTGATCACTGTTTCCCAAAGCCCAAGGTGGGCTTTGATGCGTCCTCAAATGTCTTGTTTTGTCCACAACCCAAAGATATTCAGTTTACTGTCATAGAGGACTGAAGAAACCAGAAAATATTCACATTTGAGGACCCTTTCGTCTTAAAAAATGACTCAAAACGATTAATCGATTATCAAAATATTTGGCGATTAATTTAATAGTTGACAACTAATCGATTAATCGAGTAATCGTTGCAGCTCTATGCAGGACCTCAGTGATGCTCTTGTGGCCGAATGGGAACAAATCCCTGCAGCAAGGTTACAAAATCTTGTCTAATCTCTGCCTCCACTCTTCAGGGAAATCTTTTGGGAATTACAGCAGCTTATTAATTCTCGTGGTTTTAGAATGCAAGAGTGTAATCTTTTGATGTCCACATGTTTTTGACCATTTTGTGCACTTTAATTTCCACCTCTCCCTCTGTCGCTCTCTCTCCCTCTCTATCTGCGTGCCTCTCTGTGTCTACAAGTTGCTGCACTAACAGCAGGTCAGTAGACAACACTTTTATATCTAATTTGCCATGGTAACAAGCATTTCCTGATTACAGTGTCAGTAGAGATGGTAATAACAACCTCTCTATTCTCTCCCTTAAACACACACATTAGTGTCCTGCTCGCTCTCTGCGCGCTGCCTCCCTGCTCCTCGCTAAGACAGCCATTCATTAAATATACAAGGCAGAGCTTTAAATAAACCTGGAGCTGGAGCAGGCTGCCCCTCCGAGGGCCGCTGGGGATCTCATGAAAGAGAATAGGCAGCACATTTGGCAGGACACACACCCATACCTATACACCACCACACACACACACCTTGTGCTGACTGTGTCATTGTGTCAAGAGCCCTCTGTCTGACCCCCCTCCCAAGCTGAAGACGCTGTGTCAGCAAACCCTGCCTTCTTCAATTCTCAGTTTCTTACAATAGACTTTGTTACTGTACGACTGCAGCATCTGCACTTTATACCAGGGCGGGACTCCACTCTTTTTTCTTCCTTTTTCTTTTTTCGTTGAGTGGGAATGGTGATTACTTATTTATGAGAGTGTGGTTAGTTTTAGAGCATAGCCTAATCAGGTTTTTTACTTCCTCTGCTCATTATTTTATTATAATCTTCCTCCATCTCTAATTTCTGCTTTTGTGGCCAGCACACTGCACTACTCTCCTGTAGAGATGGTACATTTATACTATATGAAGCCAAGAATTTTATTTTAAATTCTAAATTGCAACGGAAAGATACCATAATGGTTCTTTTAACTTTGTTTTTTCTTTCATCAGAATTCATGCAAACGTGTGTGAAATCTGATAAATGTAGAATTTTGTATCAGTTCAGAGTTAAGTTTTCCTAAAAATGACATTGATAAAACATTAAAAGTCAAAATGTCATCTGAATATAATAAAAAGATATTTGGTGGGACCCTGCCTGTAGGAGACACACATCCTCTCTCTTCTCTCAGGTGGTGATGTACGTCGGCCAGGTGATGAAAGATTTGCTGAAGCTGCCTCGCCCTCTCTCACCCCCGGTGGTCAAGCTGGAGACACGCGTCGACGTCGAGTACGGGCTGCCCTCCACCCACGCCATGGCTGCCATCGCCATCTCCTTCACTGTTTTACTAAGCGCTCCCTCCAGGATACAGGTGAGCATCACCGATAGCTGTTATTAAATACAGTAAACCAGCTGAAGTGTACTCTTGGCAGTTTTTTCGGCCACAGTACTTACTCACAAATATGATATTGCTTATTGATTGTTACATGAGTTATAAATGTATTATGCTCTGTGAGATGCTTTCAAGTCTTCATCAGCAAATGGCGCTGGCTCGGGTCCAAAAACAGGTCACAGCATTGACCGGGAAGGAGACTAAGTCATCAAGCATGAGTCAGTGGATGGTGACCCAAGTCCCATTCATACACGTATCTTGTGAGGACACTTGAGGCAGTTCTATTAGCTGAAGAAGACATTGAGATACGGCTGAAAGCTCAGATAAGCTAAGAAGCTGACCTTTGAGGTTAGATTATTAGCCAGGCCAGCATTGTGGCTTTATGAATGACAATGTCGGTCTGCTGGTCGGTCCATCACTTTGGTCCAGACTGAAATATCTATAAGATTGATGGCCATGAAATTTTGTACACACATTCATGGTCCCCAGAGGATGAAGCCTAATGACTTTGGTGATCCCCTGACTTCACCTCTAAACCCACCACGAGGTTGGTGTTTGTGGTTTTGGGTGAAATGTACAGACATTCATGTTCCCCGCAGGAACCAGCACCATCATAAGTTCCATCATAAAGTAAATAGATAAAATAATAATAATAGTCAAAATAAATATTGTAGAAGAAGTATTGGACAGAATAAAATAAATGTTATTTTGTCCAATACTTCGGTTTTTGGTTGACATTTTTTGTTTTTAGTGAAATATCTTGACAACTATTGGATGGATTGCCATAAACTTTGGTACAGACGTTCACGTTTCCCTCAAGATGAATTGTAATAACTTTGACCGTCCCTTAACTTTTCCTGTAGCGGCGTCATCAGATCATGTGTGTAGTGCTAATTGGCAAACGTTAGCATGCTAACACATTAAACTAACATGGTGAACATGCTAAACATTACACCTGCCAAACGTTAGCATGTTAGTATGACCTACAAAAATCTTTCCATGCTTCCATTTGACATGATTTGTTACATTTTCTCTTACTTTACTAAAATCTAAATATGTAATCTCCCCTGTCACTGATTGGGCGTCTGTCCTGTGAATGATTATGGAAACAAAACACCATTATCGTCCCATGGTATTTGTCATGATTTGACTCAATAACTGTCAACTGTGATATTATTACTGAAACTGATAGTCGATGGTTACGCTCCTCATTACTATGAAAAATTATATTACTGCCATTGCTGACTGTAAATGATGTACTTACACCTCATTAGAGCCAGGAAGCGTAGGCCAAGTGGATGTTGAACTGTAATTATGACCCTAGGTGCCTCATTAGCGGCGCTATTAAATTGCCATTGAATTCTATGGATTCCTTTTTAAGATTAGCGAGGCACCAGTTAAATTAGTCGATCCCAATGAGCAGCGTCACTCAATACGATTTGAGGCATTGGGAGCCTGTGGATGGCAGCGAGCTCACCGGTAGCTGAGTGGGATGAAGGGAGTGGCCCGGCTGTCCATCACAGAGTCCCGACTGAGCTGTTGGACAATGGGCAGGGAGGGGCGGGGCCAGCAGTCGCCATCAGTCACCATCAGCCACACCCGTCGAGCTGCTGTTTGGCCTTCTGATGGACTCAAGTGAGTCAATGACTGTCAGTTCACGTCTCCACCTCCCTCCTCCTCCTGACTCTTCCCTTCTTTTATCTCTCCCACTCCACTGCCAAGTCAATAAAACACTCAGTGGCTCAATCATCGGCTGCCTTAATCAAGCACTATTTTAATGAAGACCTGAGTGAATGCTAAATCCTTCAGTTAGTAGTTTACGGCCTCTACAGCTGTCAGCCTGATTTGTGGTCACATCATTTCAGCTGTTTGCCTTCATTTTGCCATTCTCAAGGTCAGAGAAATCATCTCAACAACCCAGAGTCGCCCCATGTACAGTAGAGCACTCAACTGTGGCCTGGAATTCCTCAAAGATTCCCCTGAAAGAAAAGAGCACGCATAGCTATAGATGAGTAGCTGTTGCAGAGGCTCCTGAATAGCCACAAGGCCTCGGGGCAACTCGCCGGGTTCCCAGAGCAGGTCGGAGGTCACGACAGTCAATCACAGAGTGACCCCCTCCTGTCCCCGCCATCCTTTGTGGCCATTCAAAAAAAAACCTCTCTTCATGAACTACCAGTGAATAGGCTTCCAGCTGCAAAAGATAGGAAAAGACACAGGAAAAAAGGCGGAGAGGAGGGGGGCACAGGAGGGGAGGGTGGAGGAGGTGAATGAATACACAAGGCCTCTCTTCTCACTGTTATTGAAATGGAGGGGGAACAAAACCTGCCGCCATAGGTAAAGGAGGGAGGGGAGAGAGGATGGAGAGACAGTAGGGGAATAAAGGAGCAGTGACTTGATGACGGGCAGTACGTCAACCCGGCAGAATGGACAAGTGGCAGAGAGAGGAGCTACACGTCGCCATTAAGAGGATTGACGAATGGATGATTGGATCGCAAACTAAAAGGAAAAGGAGCAGGAAGGTTAAAAGAGTGCCAAATGACAACCGTTCTTGTGTTTTCACTCAGGAATGTTAGGAATTTTAGACGCATGTGACACATTCACAGTCTACTTTCACAGAGTTCCTCTTTTATCGTCCTAATCAGGGAGCGGCGTTCGTCATTGTGTGTGTGCGGTGTCTACACATCGGCCGCTGCGATTGGACAGTGATCCAAGTGTGTGTTTTTGTGTCTCAGTTCCAGTTCGAGGTGGGTCTGCTGATCGCTGTGACGCTGTCGTCCTTGGTGTGTCTGAGCCGCCTCTACACTGGCATGCACTCCGTTTTGGTGAGCCACACACACACACACACACACACACACACACACATACTACAGCATAAAACATTGAAGCTCAATGCAAGATTCATAATTCATATCTGTGTCTGGTTAAACTGTCTGGCTGAGGCTTTGATCCAAGACTCTGAATTTAGCAGGCACTTCATGTTGCCTTCCTTTCATTTGAAAATCTTCTCCATAATATTAAGTTAATATAAGTTATTAAAGCAGTTATGTTTAAGTACACACTTATAAGGGCCAAAGGTAATAAAATCAACCTATCAGCACCTCTAAAGCTCACAAATGACCACATATAATTCGTAAAAAGGACAAAAAAAAAGGG
>NTHP01000215.1:500707-529402 GCA_003416845.1 Oplegnathus fasciatus
AAAAAAAAAACCCGCAGTACAAGATGATTGTAGTGAATACAGTACTGGGTATTTGCAGGTCTTGCCATCTGGGTACACCACCTCAGCCTCCTCTACCCTGAAAGAGCAAGAGACAGAAGGAAATATCACCCTCACTGTAACACTCTTACACTCCAGTCATTTATTGAACTTTTATGATGGAATCTGGTATATTTCCATCACGTAATATGAAGAGAATAAATCAGTATCTTGAACATCGGACATATGACACAAAACATCCACAAGAGAAGAACAGTTTAGTATTTGGCAAGTAATTGTTGTTATTTAGAGTTGGTTAAGGCTGGGTATATTTCATGGAAATATTGCAAAAGCAAATGCCATCACATCCATGATATACACTTTATTATACGTTCATGGTATATAATTCACTGGGAGATGGTGGTGGCCACACCCTAATCAGCGATGTCAAAGCAGGGCCGTGCTCAGCAAGACAAAGCAAACAGGAAGTTTATAAGTAAAGAGCAAATCTTTGAATCTGGAAGACGAAGCAAAAAGGTTTTAAATGAGGTCTGGCTGATGAATTTGACAGCTGATGGAAAACTGCTTCTGTGACATCACAAACCCCAGAGAGCAGTTCAGCAGCGCCTTTCTGCCCTGTGCGATTCACAGATAACAGATAGAATGAACATCACCATTTTCTGCTTCTGAGCAAGTGTACAAATGTTTTCCAATAACCAGGGAATTCCATGATGTTCCACCTCATAATGTTGAGATGGAATCCAAATTCTTGTCCATCTCCTTGGAGATGAAAGCTAGTGTTTGATATATGACTTACATGAAAGGCTGTGAACAATACTCGCTGAACATGGTCACCATCATGTCCAATGTGATCTTTGCCTGGTGAGAACAAGGTCAGGTTTAAAGTCAGTTTTCCTTAATAACGCTGACTGAACAACATATAACGGCATTTCTCTGTTCTCCTCTCAGCCGTACCTTGGTCAGGTCAGTGGCCGTGCACTCAATGAAGACGTTCTTTGTCTTTAGGGTGATTTTTGAATGGTCCCCTGGAAAAAATAAATAAATGTTTATGATTATAAGACAGAAGGTACGTTATTATCTTGGAATTCTAAGGTTCATTTTTATTTTTTCATTTTTCATGATTTTTGAATGTTACTTTGCTGGTTAATCTTATTTACTTAATAGAACCTTTTGGTTAAAAAAGGCCTGAAACTACACAATTTTGCTATCTGGTAAATCAGGACTGATATTTCTGTCTGTCAGATGTTTCCAAGCCCACATTTTTAGAAAAATAGTGATAAAGTATCTATTGTGTGTAACAGAGGCAGAAGACAAAAACAGTACTCACCATTGATGATGGGAGGCATGGATAGGACGATACCATTGCTGTCGTAGATAATGGGATACACAGGCTTGTCTTCAATAATGTGAAGGTAATGCTTCAGGTGGCTGTCTGTCTGTATGAGTCAAAGGAACAACAGCAGGTTAGCACCGCTCAGAAAGACAAACTGCTCTTCTAACCAAAATCCAGCCAATTAGCTGTTCACCTTGTAGAGGCTCATGAGCTGGATGGCAGTGTACTCTTTGGTCTGGTTGAGGGGGTGGAAGCTGATGTCTCCGGGAGGTTTGGCTGTGTATGTGAAAGGACCAGAGATGGTGTCCAGGTCATGGGTCCCGATGGCCACCAGGCTCCTCTTCCTGCATGAACACAGTTTTATGAGTGATTTTTCCTAACGACAACTACTGTAAAAGGATAAGAATCTCAGAAACCACCACCCGCATGGGAATTTCATGGAATTGCCTTGTTAGTAAAGTTTCAGTAAACCAACAAAACATGAACATGTGGCCAAAAACAAAAAAATCAACAGGACGTGGTAACATCTGTATGGTGCTTCCATTGAATTGTTCAAAGCAGGTTTTTAACAAAGTGCTGGAAACAAATTCAGGTTGTTCACGTTGTACACGGCATGCGTACCCAACACACTATGAAGACTATATAAACAGGTTAAGCCGAGGCATTACACAAGTGATAGTAACCACATTTCCTGCCGTTACTTTTGAATGACATCACTTGCAGAAGGTGACTGAAGATGTTCCAGATGTGCTTTTGTTCTTAGTGTAACTGCTGGTCTGACCTGCAGATGTTTTGGTGGAGTTTCTCCTGCAGCTCGATGAAGCTGTCATAGCGCTCCTGTGTGAAGGTGAGGTTCCTCAACACTGCTGCCACAGCATAGGGTCGCACTGCTGCCGTCTGCACAGAACAAACATGTGGTGTTACCATGGTAACAGAGAGATTTATTTGATTTACAAACCAAACTAATGATAGCTTCAGGCCACAAACTATTTGTTTGCCAAATTATGAATGTTACCACCCACCTCCTTCGTAATAATCAGCTTCTGAGGCTCCCCGCTGGCCGGGCTAACACGTCTGTAGCGAGGTGCCTCCAACCTGCAACACAAATACAATCTCTGTAGCAACAGTGAAGCAAGTCTGCACGCACTACACATTCCTGCACAAAACCTTACGGCTCTTTCATTTAAGTAACGTCATACTGTAGATATTGTTTTTATTTTATACATATTTTTTTTGTAATATTGTCTCCATATTTTATTGTCAGTTTTATATTTAAGCTTCTTGACTTGCAGTACTTGCTTTCATCTCTTTTTATATTTTCTACCTACTATGTTTATTGTTATGCACCAATATACCAAAGCAAATTCCCTGTATTTGAAAAACCTACTTGGCAATAACCTCATTCTGATTCTGATAAGGGAGAAGGACCTTATATATAAGCAAGCCTAACACAACCAAAAACACACCTTCATCCACAAGAATGTTTTAATGCCATCAAAACATAATTATACATTTTACATATCCATCCTCCTTACTTTTGGCGCTAAATAATGCTGTTGTGCTTCTGTGTTGAGTCAGCACTGAGTGAAACACATCAACCTGGGCATGCATTTAGCAATCACCCTTCACTTTGTAGCAATCACAGCAGTATGCCAGTTCTATCACACAAGATAACACTCACTTATTCTTGAAGACATGCAGTCCTCGGACCAGCCCTTCCAGACACAGCAGGTCATAGCGGTTAGCAGGTACATCAATCTTGTACAGGACGACATCAGATGCTCCTGATGCCTTGGAGTCACCCTGCTCTCGGCTGATTATCTCCTTCTCTGAGGTCTGTAATGAGTTCACCGGTTACACGTCATAGTTCAGTGGATGTTCTTGACACAAATGTACAAGCAGACCTTTCTCATATGGGACACTTTGACTTGTCAAACACAGGTGTCATGGATTTTTTTTTCTTTTATTCATTTATTGCTACACAGGTCAAACTGCACACCATTAGAAAGGTCTATTGTAATCATGAAAAAGGACACACATTAGGATATACTGTGGTTTGACATCCTTTTAAGTAGTATACTCACAATCTCATCCAGCTCCAGCCCAAATTCAAAGCACAGCTCGTCAAACTCCTCATCAGCTAAAACAAGAAGCAAACAGCCATTATTAAAAACAGCTTTAAATACCGTTAATAAGCCACCGGCTACAATCTTCCCATTACTGCTCCTGAACAGCAGACTGCTCAGCTTTAAATGACAGGAGCCGGCGGAACTGATGCAATCACGTAGTACTACAGTAATACAGACATGTCAGTGTAACTGACTGTAACTTAGACTACTTTCTTATTGCCACAAACATCAGCAGAATTAAGCTAATGTTAAAATTTGTATCAGGCACGAATTTCAACTAAAAGCTGTATTTTTCCCCATTCAGGATATTTACAGTGAAGCCAGATAACAAGGTAAAGTTAGCCGCTCGTGAGCAGCTGCTGCGTTGCTAACCATCAGGCTAATGAGTTCAGGCAGTATTACTGTGACTTCCTCTGTCTTTTAGAGCCGAGAGGACATTTGATAACCACACAAACAATTTGTCCATTACTTGAATATGTAGTAAATATGACTTACTGTATGTTCTGCCCAAAGCTTTGAAGAGAAGATCCCTTTTTATTCCGACAATCGGCATGTTGGCTGCTAATCCTCCTCAGCCCAGCGTGAAAAGGACCCCAGTCGCCGGCTGTAGCTGTCTGGAGCGGTGCCTGAGTGAAACCCAGTTAAACTAGAAAATCAATTTATGACAAATTTATTTAGTACCATCCGAAATAAGGTCTATTGTCTTAACCACAGATAATAACCATGATAACAATGAGATAACAGATAATAACGTTAAGGTAGTGTCAGATTTCTCATGGTTTATTAAGAGAAGTACATAGCTGCAAAATATTAATGAGCTCCAGGAGAATAAGAAATAACATTAAACAGAACCCATGTAAACTTTATTTATTTATTTATTTATTTATTTGCTTGTTTGTTTTTGTCAAAATGATTTTTATTTCAATACATTTGAATTCAAAATGTATTCTTTTAATGAGAACACAAATAGTGTAACTAATTATCCCCTTTAAAATCAATAAATTACAATGTGCTCTCCAGTAATGCGACAAATCTTGAAAATTAGGATTAAAAAATTTGAGCACTATAAAAAAAAGACACAAACTATATGCAGCAAAATGTCTGGAAAGTTTAAAATCTACATATGGGTGTCATAACTAGAATTAATTTATTAATTATTAAGTATGAATGGGAGGTCATATCAAACAAATTGTTCAACTCCATTCAACTGTCATGATTGACATGATGTATAGTTAAGAATACTTTAAGGACAACAGTCTTGACCAGGGCACCCTTCACTTTAGAGCCATTGACGAAACATATCAGTATGAAAAATTGAATTGTTTGTTTGTTTGCTTGTTTGAGGTATGGCTGTCGAGAAGAACATCAGAAAAACATCAGTGATATCACATTACAGGACTGAAGTATAGTGCTCTCATCAGAATCAACATGTATTCAGATATTATTTGTGAGCCTGAGGAGAGCAATCTCAGTGGAGTGTTTCTGGTGAAGGCCAGATTGGAAATCCAAAATATATTGCTATTATCTAGCACGTCTACAAGTTGCCTAGAGACCATGATTTCAAGGATTTTAGATGGGAAACAGAGCTGCAGATGGACACAGAAGTTTATGAAAGCAAATAATCAGAAGGCAACAGGGGCTGAATGTGCTTGAAATATTGATGCAGATAGCATCAAGGGAGTTATTCACAATAACAAGCCTTCATGAATAGCAAAAGATCTCTGTGAGAACAGATTGTGGCACAGCGTGTAAAAGATGACATCTGCATATGAGAAATGGCATTACAGACAAACCTCCAGGTTTATTTTCATTAAAAGAATGGTTAAAAGAACAAGCTTACATCGACTATTTGTAAAATCGTGTGATTTCTGCAGGACAGCTGAAAGTCATATGGTGTTCATATTATAACTTTGAAAGATCTGCTGACTTGGTGTTTAGTGGTTAAAACTGATGACAGATACATTCCAATCATGAGATGATGAATTAACCATATTCTCCTATTAGTGATCAGATGGCGGAGTGCTGGGAGAGAGGGATTATTATTACAACCCTGAGGACAAATCGGAGACAGTGGGCAGCAAGCCTCATTTCACCATTTAATTTTCCCAGTAATAAGTTTGTCGACGAATCTGCCATCTGCTCGTCTTTCTGTCTCCATGACATATCACACTGCCTCTGCATGACACTGCAGAGTGAGTCATCACACTGCCCCTGGCACACTTTCATACAGTAGCTCCATATTTTCTTAGGTCTATAACAATACAGCTGTCAGCATAAAAAGACAGAAAAAAAATCTATATTCATCAAGCATGACAGATATTAAAAAATAAGGATTTTACATCAGATAAACGATATTCCTTCTACTTCAAACCCCCAGATAACATCATGCATCAGCAATATATGCTGAGGTGTAAAAAGGCACCATTTCAGAAAGCCAAGATGCATTTATGGTGAAATAGTTCTGAACCCTGGTTAAGATTAAAACCGTTTTATTATGTGGCTCAGATTTAAAGTATAACTACCACACCTCTGTAATACAAACACACAGGGAACTATTAACTATTTAACCATTTAGAGGCACGTAGAATTCAACTAATTCTCTAGCATGCAGCCTGTATGGCACTGAATCACCTTGTCTCCATTTTAAGGGCACCCTAGAGGACACTTGCCATGTTTTATCTACCATAAGGGCATCCAAGAGGGCAACATGGAGCCACCAGGGGGGGACGATCACCCATCTGCCCCACCTGACTCCACCAATCCACACACCTCTGATCATTTATATCATCCCTTGGGCTACTTATTACTTATTTATTATAATCAATACAATTCAATTAAATTCAAAAAGCTTTATTGGCATGAAAGTTTCAAATAATGTTGCCAAAGCATCAAAATACAATTTGTCCAAACATTTGGACAGTAGGCTACTAGACAGTAACAGTAATGAGGGATTACGCACGCTGAACAGTGAATATGAAGTAACAGTCAACACGTGCACGCGTCAGCAGAAGTCATGGCAACGGAATGACGATGCACCGAGGAAGCCTATATAAGAGCTGCCAGTCACTCCAATGTCCCCTTTTGCACTTGAGTTTGACACGAGTTGACCTGCTGCAAAACCTGAACGCTGGACAGCTGAATTGTTGGAGAACGAAAAAAAACATCTGTTGGAGAACGAACCTTGTTTTGTTGGATTACTGTGGACCAGTGGATAATTACCATTAACTACTGGATAAGTGAACATCTGGAAAAATGGCTTTCAGTCGGCCCAGATCACTGATCTGTGAGGAACACCTGCTGATTGGAGCTGCCCATGTGTCAGACATCGGCAGTGGAAGTAAGAAAACTTCTAAATTCATGTTTTTTTCCTCTAAATTAATTAATTAATCTCTCTAAACGTGTTTTCAGTACAAAATGAATGTATTTTATTGAGTTTAAATAATTAAGTAGCTAGGCCTTATTGAAAGACACACATGTGGTGAGAGTAGCTACACGATGTTTTCTGCGTTAAAATCATTATTTCTTGTTTGGAATCTATTAAATGTCCCGGGACAGGTGCAGAATGTGTGAACAGTCATGTAGTCGTTTTAAAACACTGTTATTTTTGTTTGACGGGGTCCGTTTTTGCAAATTTGGCGTCTAAAGTTTGCCCAAAAAACAGATGGCGCCTGGGCAAATCTTCGAATAATGCCCCAAAAGACATTTTTCTTGATCACCATGGAGACAGTGGAGTTGCTAGGAGCGTCAGAACGTCAGAGCGTGCGGGACGTTCAGCTGTAAACAAACCAGGGCCGCTGCTGAGCTAGCTTAATTTGATTATTAATAAACTATTAAAACTATACTTTTAAGTTCAGTCATGATCCCATTTGTGAACTAATTAGCAGATATTCCTCAAAAAGCCCCAACAGAACATTATGAGTTTAAGCTAAAAAAGCCTATCTGACTGTTACCAGAGCAACCAGAGCCTCATCACCACAGATATAGAACAATAGATGTATTTATGCTCAACACACTCAAAGCTTAGCTACATGTTGGTCATTTAATAATATTGAAATGCTCTTTGTTCAATCTTTTGTTTCTGTGGGGAAAAGAGAGGAAAGTAGCTAATTGCTCTTGAATCTAATGAGACTGCATGTGTGCCACGTCCCCGTTATTCATTTATCAAACTGAAGAATAAGCAGCTACAAGTGACTAAATTGCTCATGTGGTTATTTTGGAGAAGTCTTGTCGGTCATGATGCTCATGGATTTATTGGAGGTGGCCACGGTTCAGCGTGCGTAATGACACATGCAGCCCTGCACCAATCAAACTGGTTGGCTAAATCTCAGTGTTTTACTCAGTTCATTATGCTGTGCTATATTAAGCTGTACTATAATTGAACTATGATTGGATACAGGAGTTGTGACTCATTGTTTGGGCTAAATGTGATTGTCCGGTGTCAACACAAAGATACATGTTTAGAAAAAGACAACAGGAATGTAAACAGGATTTTTATGTGGAACTGTGTTTCTTCACTCCTACTGTTGGCTGTGAATGTAACTAAATCTGACTGAATACAGCCATTTTACTTCCTCGGTCCCTGTCATGTCCTAATGCTTATGAAATGCATTTTTATACTACATGCCGGTGGAAAGCGATCTGTGGCGCAATGTACAGGTTTCCGTGTGTTTACACACTGTTGCAGTGTGTTAGCCTTTTCGCTTTTGTGCATAAATAGTCCTCTTATACGTAATCCAGCCAAAGCAATTTGACTTTTGTTTTGGAAGTCACTTTCAGAGATAAAACCCTTCTAACCTGTTTCATAGGACTTAACAAGGGATGGGGTGAAAATTATCATTTCATCTACGTTTTCCCATTGGTTGTATTTTCCTCTAAAAATGTGTCTGAGAGCTAGAATCTGAATCCCGCTCTTATCTCCTCGTTGAGCAATTACGAAGCTTTGTTCATGTGTGTGTATTTATACAACAAACAATATTAACATGGACGTATCTTCTTTTCCTCTCAGGCGGCTCCTCTCAGAATTCAGCGCTCCTGCAGGTGATCAGAGCCGTCAGCGACGAGGATGACTATCTCCCTATCTCCTCTGATGACGAGGAAGGTGAGGTCATCCCCCCACTTTCCTCCGATGACGAGGAAGATGAGGTTGAGATTGAAGAGGGCGAGGTCATCCCCCCACTTTTCTCTGAGGACGAGGAAAGTGAGGCTGAGAGTGACATTGAAGAAGGTGAAATCATCTCCCTGCTCTCCTCTGACGATGAGGATGAAGAGACAGATGACAGCATTCATTTGTCGGAGTGGGACATCAGTGGTGACGACTCCGGTTACGACACCATGTCCAACGAGGACGAAGAGGGGTTTGAAGATGGAGATGATGACGACGTCAGACCTGGCTCCCCAGGTGCCCCTGTCGCTGCTCCTGTTGGCGTTCTCGCTGGTCCTCCTGTTGGTATTCGGTTGCTGTTCCTCAGAGACTAATTGTCAGGCACCTGCAGCATCAGCAGCCTGTGGGGCAGCACCGGGGACTACTTGAAGATCAAGTGAGAGATTCTGTCTTCGTGGACGGGACAGCTTATTAACAGCACCCTCAGAATCTCAGAAGGGGAGATGTGAGCACACCTTCATGGAGGGAAGTAGATCTGAGGAGAACATCTGGCCTCAGCTCCTCCACAAAAAGGAGCAGCGAAGAGAGCTGGGAGCAGGTAAGTACGAAGAAGGTCTTGTGAAGGAGGCCTCAGAGAGGGAGAAAGCTCTGGAGACCCAATTCCATCAACTTCTGGCCTCCACAAAGAGAAGAGAGGAGAACTGCGAGCAAGTTACTGCTCAGAGGCAGAGGAGGAGCAGTGCAGAAGACCAAAGGGAGGCAGAAAGGCATTAGGAGCCAATTCCATCAACTTCTGCCTCAGTTCCTCCACAAACAGGAGCTGGGTTCAATACTGGGATGTTATCGCCCAGAGTGACCTGAGCTGGTCAGATAACTCAGATTAGGATGTCAGGGCTTTCATAACCTTGAGGGCCCCTGCATCTGGCGTAAGTAAGTAGGTAGGCAGATCGGTAAGTAAACAGGCAGTTAGGTTCCTAGCTATATAGGCAAGCCACCACAGGGGCAATTAAGGTAGTGGGGCAGGCAGGTAGGTAAGCTGGTTGGCAGGCTTTCCTTCCAGGCCCAGCTGGTGGATGGTAGATCCCAGTTTACTGCTCCTCTGACACGTGACAGTTGTCACAGCATGTGGGAGAAAAGGTGAATGTCAGCATCTGACTTGGAAAAAAATAAGACCTACACTGGGCTAACATATGAAGGCACAATTATACTGTATTACTGTATGCTATTGTGAATTATATATCTTACTCACTCTGTTGTTGTTTAATTTTGTTTACTTTTTAATATAGACCGCTGCACCAGGCAGAGGTAAGGCAATAATTAATAACAACATTAGCAATATTAGGAAAAACTCCCTGCATCGGTTATTTAATGATTTGGTACTCTGCTTTCTACTAAGTAGATGACTGTGTCTTCCAGAGGTGCTGTACTAATTAATAACAACATAATTATTATTATTACTTTATTAATAATTCATTGATTATCTTACTCACTCTTTTGTGTTTTACGTTTTCTCCTTTTTACTGAAGCAGACAGAGGTAAGATAATAATAACAATATGAACAATTGTCTCCTGTAAGTCTTTTTAAATCAGTTATTTCATATTTTTGGTGATTTTTTATCTCCACTCTGTTGTACTTTTTTTTACTAGTGTATAGATGACTGTCTCTGACAGAGGTATGGTGATAATTAACATTCATAAATGTATCCTGCAAGTCTTATAACCTTTTTAAGAATTCAATGATTATTTATATCACTTACTTTGTTGTACTTTGTTTTAATTTTTAGTAACATTTAGATACATCATATATCAGATAGAGGTATGGTTATAATTAACATTGACAAAAGTCTCCTCAAGTCTTATTGTTACTTGTTTAATAATTCAGTGGCGTTTTATCTCACTCACTTTGTTGTTCTTTTGTTTTTTCAAAGACGTGAGAAAAGTTCCCAGCCGTTTCCTTGACGACAAAGAAGAAGTTCGTCCTCCCGGCCAGATGAGAAGGATGGCAAGACATGCTGGAGGGCGATGGTCACCTGTGTTTGTGTCAACTAAGTAAGTAAGCCCTTACTAAGACTACAAAAGTAGCAAATGTGACATAAAGTGGTTATATGCTAAAGTTAATGTGCTGATATTTTTATAGCTACATCATGATGTCTGTCAACCCAAAGGAGGAACTGTGATGTACGAAAAAAATTCACAACTTGTTTTTGATTTCACAGGGCAGGACTCTTCCTGAGTCTTTGGCAGTCCTGGGGCATCTGAGAGTGGATGTGGACCAGCCAGTCATTCCAGGACACCCTGGCACCACAGCAGTCCACTGAACACACTGAACCACTCTCAGCACCCTACCTGCTTCCAGACCCCGAACATTATCTGAAGAGCCAGTGAGTCGATCACAGCCTGCTGGATTGGTCCAGACTCTGCCTTCCTACGTGGCCTACTGTTGACTATTCTTTATAACTTGACTGATTTGGTGTTGACTTCAATAAGATATCTTAAAATGATCATGTGTTATGTGGCTTCCTTGACTCTCAGTGATGTTACCGTAACATATTAAATAGTCAGTCATTTGCAGGTGTTGTGATATTTGTGATAACATTTGGCTGAAATGCTTCCAAAACAACTTTCTACAGTGTGTCACCAGGGGCCTGTTTCATCAAACAAACATACAGAGTTATTTAGATAACTTGATAAAATCCACAACAGTTCTTTTTACATCAGTCCATCTTCCAGATTTGAACACCTTCTACATATATAACAATTTTGAGGAACCATCAGAGAGAAGAGATTTAAGATGAAGATCCTGTCAGGCTGGTTGAAAGCTCCTCAGAACAGAGCGTACTGAGAACATCATCCAATGCAACACATACAGTGCACCCCTTTGTTTCAACACAGATCAATGAGGAAATCAACCAGGGGTAACAGAAATGTTAGAAATCCAATTTTTATATACATACTGGTATAAATCATTTATAATACATGTATATGTAAGGCACATAAAGAGCACAAAAAATATATATTTGTACTAAATATCAGCTGATTGTAATTGGACCCCAGTCGTATCTCACCTCTTTCCTCTTGGCAGCACTGAATGATGGGGTCAGGATGCTCCGCACTCTCTTCCAGTGTAACTACAATATACCGAGCAGAGTCTCTGTCAAATCCAACAACGCAGAGACCCTGCCCTCTGCCTGTATTTTCTTATTTTGCTGTTTTCGGGACGTTTCTGGGTGTTGACCTTTGGGCAGTGGTGTGTAGCCCCCAGCAAATAACAGTGTGCAGGGTGTGAGGTGTGGGACTCTATAAAAATGTAGCGACCAGCTGCCAGATCGTAAGCACGTGGGACCACCAGAAGGAGTGCGCTTTAAACTGGGTAGGAGGGGCCAACTATAAATGTTGTGTTAACAAACAGCAACCGACAAATCCTACTTGTTATACCTTTAAAGAACAACATCAGAACAGACTAAAAATAACATCCCACAACCCCAGAAAGGACTCAGAGAAGCTCCTCTTAAGAATGAAATAACTCCATGTTGGAGACAGACTGATATTTGGGCTGTCGTCTTAAGGTAGGCTAAATTGTAGAACGGGTAACAGTATGGCAGCTTATCAGCCTCATGACTCTGTGGGAGTTACATATATAACAGTCAACTGACCAGCACTGAGACTCACTTATAATCCCTAACCAGAACTAAAACACCTTGTCATCATCTGTACAGAATACACTTTTCATAAAGGGCAGATTCTAGCTGATGCATTTGCAAGGATCAGGAACAGATATACTGAATACTACACACACAGAAGTGATAAGCAACACAGTCTCTCACAGCCTGAACTTTCCACTCGCTCACACAACTTTCAGATCTCGTAGATGTTCAACAACAAAAATGCAAATCAACGTTTTTGTGTCAGGTTTGGAGTTTAGTTGATATCATTCCAAAGTGGCGACCGCACGCAAGAGCAGTTACACACCATTGTTCAATAATGAGTAAGAGACCATGAGTGAAAAGCTTAAAATTACTTTACAAAACATCTTTTTTGTTATATTAATCGAGCACAAGTGGCACAGCCTCACAAATACTACAAAATAAAATTAAAAAAATTATATAATAAATACTACACCTGGATACTGCATATAGGTTAATGTACTTTTAACAGTAATTTAAAGTAGATGAAACAATCAGCTCTTGCAAGCTTGATCTGAAAGGCATCTGTCAGTGCTGTTCTACTGTCTGCCACAGTCTGTTTTATTTGATGCACCATTTTCAGTGTTGTAAGTAAATGTAATGTGAGAACTCCCATTTCCTGAGGCAACCATTACTGTAAATCCTTACTGACTGCAGCTCAGCTGACACGCCTCAGGGAGAGACACTGAATCCTCCTGGATGCATTGTTATATCTGGAGAAAGTTCGCACTGTTGTGTTCAAAATTTGGCAAAAACAGATGTGTTGCACACAAAGTCCTCTTCATCTTGTCAAAGGATCACAACCCAATAGGAAGCTGAGGTACATACTGCCACCTACTGTACGGCAGCGTATAGCAGCCAACACGAGTTTACTGATGTCTGTGTGTGTATATACAGTTATCAACAACCATATAGAAAGAAGAAGAAGAAAATGATATGATGACAAGAAATGAGTTTGAGGGTTGAGTGAAAGAGTACAAGCGTGTGTGTGTGTGTGTGTGTGTGTGTGTGTGTGTGTTTGTATATAATAGTAAAAGGGCCCATACACCTGTAGCATCTAACGGCGGCCCTAATGTGCCTCAAAAATAATAATAACAAATAATAGATAAATAAATAAATTACATCCAAAACTAGAATTTTAATATTGTCGGAGAGGACAACAGAGCGGCTTTTCTACAGAAAACTCTTCTCCAAGAGGAAAATATATACATTATCTTAAATATTACATAATGCACAGCCCCCCAAATCATTATAGTGCACCTTAAAGATTAATATCGCGTATATATCCTATACATCATCCCAAATTCATTACACAGCTCCTCAAACAGGGTTTCAAGGGCAGATAAAATTTACAGAACATTCCAGGAGAAACAACATTGTCAGTGAACACATGATGTGCACAAACCTGTTTTAGAAGACATTTACATGAGTGCAGTTCAATCTATATGGTAACACTTTCTATTAAAGTCATGTCTATAATGCATTATAAGCACATTCATAAGACATTATAATGCATTTATAAGGCTTTATAAAAGTCTATAAATGTTTATAATCATGCATGACAACTTATAACAAGGTTTATAAAATATCATAAGAGGTGGACATACAGTAATGTATTATAAGTATGCTTTATATCTCCATGCCAAAGTGACAACAGTGTATGAAAGAAGAATCTGAGTCCTGGGTTACACAGCACATTATAACCACCATAACTTTAGCCAGTTATAAAGACGCATAGAGAACTGCTCTAACGTGTCATAACTGATTATAAGTTCTAAGGTTCTGAAATGGAATAATGTCTTATAAATATCAATAATACGCTATAGCATCACTGTGAGCTTTAAGTAAAGTGACAGCACTGTATAAGGTTATTAGCAATTGTATGATACTATAACAGTTATGAGGACTTATGAGCAGTATTTGCTGGCTGCAAGTAAAGTGTAAGACAAAAAAAATAGTGTTATAAATAGTTTCGACACAGTTCAGAATTAAAAGGTTTTGTGTGTTGAAAAGGGCATTTTAATTAAAACAGAAAATGGCACCATCATACCAAACAGAGTGGCCAATGGCACAAGACTGGGGTAGTATTGGGCAATCTCCCAGGACCGGTGTGAATGTGCAAAAGAGAGTGAAGCAGGGTGCTGTAAGTGAGCATGTGAGCTCAGCCAACCTACACTGGGTAAATAAAAGTGCAAATAAAAAATGACAGAGAGTCTCTTTAGAAACCAAAACCAGTGCAATCCCAGTTTTAAGGCTTTTATCTGCCGGTGAGGAAAGGTTGTAAGTTGTAAGTACCTAGCTTTTCAACAATTAAGAACAGCATATTCCCTAATGTCATTCAACAGTCAACCAATAACATGAAATCTATGATTCCTGCCCAGCCAGTATTCCCACTCAATCAGTCTATATATAACACCCACCGAGTCCGCCTGTTGCCAGTTCAAATCCACTCACAGCCCGAGAAAATCTGGATGACAATTGCACTTCTGCCCTCAACTACTCCTGTGTGTGTATGTACATTCATACGAGGAAGCAGATTTTCACAAAGGCCTTTAGTGTCATGGACATCCTCATTAAAACAACTGACAGTTGACAGTTGGGTATCCCAGCTGTGCATGTGCATGCATGTGTGGCTTGGTGGAGCTTTACAAATTGCAATCTGGGTCAAAGTAAACAATAATAATAATAATAATAATGATAACTTTATTTGTATAGCACCATTCATACATAAAATGCAGCTCAAAGTGCTTTACAGTATGACATTAAAAAATAAAATACAATAGACAAAATACAAAAATAAGTTCATAAAAATAGAGTAAAAGAGCCAATAAAAGGCAGAGGGAAAAAGTAGCAAAAAAATGCTGGTAGAAAGAGATAAAAACATACTACATTAACTAAATGCCTGCCTGAATAAGTAGGTCTTCAGTTGATTTTTAAAAATGTCAACAGAGCTTGCATATCTAATGTAGCTGGGCAGGGTGCTCCACTGTCTTGGAGCGTAGTAGCTAAAAGCAGTTTCCTCACTCGTTTTGTGGGCTACTTTGGGAACAGTTAAAATGCCAGCATCAGAGGACCTCAGGGCTCTTGTTGGTTGGTATGAAGTTAAAAAGTCCGAAATGTAAGAAGCTAAAAGAAATGGGGAGCTAGTGCAGGGTAGCTAAAACAGGAGTAATGTGCTCTCTTTTCCTAGTCTTTGTTAAAAGTCTGGCAACACAGTTCTGAACTAGCTGAAGTTTTCCTATCGACTTTTTTGGTAGGCCAGTGAAGAGGACATTGCAATAGTCCAACCTACGAGTGATGAAAGCATGAATCCCTTTTTTGACATACTGCTTTAGCAACATTTCTCAGATGGAAGAATGCGGTCTTGGTCACTTCGCTAATATGGGCTTCAAAGCTTAAATCAGGGTCCAAAATGACACCAAGACTTTTGACCACTAACTTTGTCTGGTGATCCAGGTTCCCAAGCCTATGAAAAAGTATCTCTCTCTTGCATTTTGGTCCTAGCAGCAGTATATCTGTTTTAACTTTGTTAAGTTCTAAAAGATTGTCACTCATCCATGTTTTTATCGAGGCCAAGCAGGCAGACAAAGATGATAGGCCATTTGGATTATTTGGCTCAACAGAAATGTATAGCTTAGTATTGTTTGCGTAGCCATGGAAATTTGTACTGAACTCATTCATGATGTGACCTAATGGAAACATATATAAAGAAAATAGCAGGGGATTATTCTGTCTATGTAATCTTGTCCTATGCGTGTGTTTTATTCTGTGTCAAGCCAAGATACTGAGAATTGAATGAGTATTTATTTATTCAGTTCTACATGATCCTGGTAGTGAAACTGTGAAATTGTGCATTGTCCCTGTCAAGATGAACCCCAACCCCACTCCCCCAGCGGGGCACATGTCTAAATCCTGTCACCATATGTTTTAGACCATAATCACACACAAAATGCAAATGCACAGAATTGTATTGTCACTGACCTACAAAAACTAAATGCCTCAGTTAATGTGGGCCCAGTCCCCACTTTGATCTCACCCTAATTCCTTTAGGTTAAACATATAGGTGGACCATTTGTGGGACCTGAAGAAAAACTCACCATTTACCTAATTATTTATCATTTGTATTAACTTCCTCTAGAGCTGTAACCCTGATCCAACTGACAGTCCTTTCACTTCACTGGACCACAGTGTTCAGTGTGCGCGCGTGTCTGAGTGCGCGTGGCCTCTACTCCTTCTGACACTCAGTAACCCATGCAGTCACCTCGAGCCCTCCTTCCATCTGGCCCGGCCCCTAGCACGCGCCACCTCCACGAGTCCAATCATAACGCAGGGAATGCCTCCCCCACTCCCTCCCAACCCACCATCCATCCTCATACAACAACACGACGCGCGTGTCACTTCCGGGCTCAGATAGCAGAGCGCAACATCAACGTTTAGATTGGAGCCGGTGGATGATCTGTCTCATACGGGGTCTGAACACAGTGAGGTTTACGGTCGGCTCTCTGCTGCTCTCTCTGCGGATAAACTGCGGAAACGTTCACAGGTAAGCTTCTGTCTCGTTTAGGTGCCGTTTTGTGATGCGCGTTTATACCCAGATGTGCGGGATGCTGCAGTTGCGTCAAGCTGGCCGAGATAGACAGAGGCGATTCTGGAAGTAACGAACTTTTGTCCTTCTACAAATTAAAACACGAGACTTTTTTTTGGCTCCCGCGTTGCTGAGAGAACCAAAGTGTAGAAAGTGTGCCAGCCAAAATGAGAGCAAAGAGAGAGAGTAACTAATGTAATTCGTATGTGTTTTTGGAATTATCTTGCTTTGCCATAAATACTGATGAAATTTAGTTTAGAACGGTCAAAAATGTCGCAACACAGTTTGATATAATTATTTTATTTTGGAATTGTAAACCGGAAGTTATCGTGCCATTGCCGGGGACTTGACACTCGTAGGTGCGCTTGGATGTTGCATCTTGAACGCCTGTGGCTCGTTGCTGAAACCGCTGTAATTACATTGACATCTATGTTGTGAGTCTTTTGTTCTCGTCATCAAGCTTTAATTTAAATAAGGAATGATTTATAAGTGTCACGTGGTTTTCAGTATGTCTGCATGTGAGCACTCTCACGAGCTCATCTGTAATGAGCATATTTTTACATGGAAGTGAACTTTTATTTCTCTTGGTAGAAACATTTATACAGTTACGATATTCAGACAAGTGGGACACGTTTTTATAACAGCGTGTGTTTTAATCAAAGGCCGGAACTAAACACTCTGTGTCACCTCACAACAATCCTCATTCTAACTTTTACCAACCTGGAGCTGCTTGCCACTTTCAACATCTATTTACACAGCTGAAGTGCACTGTCCTGTGGCAGTGGTTATCAAATGATGCAGGTCCATTAGAGTGCTCCTGTACCTACACACAGAGGTGCTATTGTCTTGCAGGGATGGCCCGATGTGATTAGAAAACACACAGACACACACTCTTTCTCCCTGGTAGCCATATTTCTCAGAAATGCAAGTGAGGAGGACACAAGTCTGCATTATTATGTGTGTTATAAAGCATGTCTTGAGTAGGAGTCTGCTGAGTGAAAGACATTTAAAGTTCTCTTCGTTTTTACTTTACTTATTTCACCTGTGACGAAACAACTTAAACGGAATCAGATACTTTTTATTGATTTAGCTGTTGTAGAAGTAGCCATAAACCCAAGTGAAGAGCACTAAGAGAGCTCACAGTAGAGAAAGGAATAGGTTGGTGACTGGAGTGTCTGCCAGTAGTTTATGTCACCATGTGCGCACAGAAGCAGAGAAAAGCTGCAGTCTGATCCACATAATCCAACCAATTGTGTTTTGTGCTTTCACTCTCAATGAAATCATACTTAAAACTCTTCCGTCGTTTTGCAAGCTTTTGATTATGTCACTTTTTTGAAACGGGCAGACACGCCTCACGTGTGCAAATCTGTCCTGCGCCCACACGCATACAAAAACACACCACACACACCTCTTTACACACACACACACACACACAGTCAGTCAGACCCTTGGGACTGAGTCGTGTGTTGGTGCGTCGTTTCACCACAATGGCCATGTTGAACTTTCTGCAGGACTTGAGCCGGCCTGCTTAGCCGAGTGGGTGAAAGCACGATGACGTCGGCACACAAAAGACTCCATTCACGCAATCTCTTGAGGAAGCAATGATTCCCTCACACACACACACACACACACACACGCCTGCTCACCCCACCGCTACAGAGAGCATGTCACAATATTACTCAATTAATCCAGTGAGTGGAGGCTGCCTGCAAACTGCCTGCTTGTTGCATAAAGCCACCTATTGAGCAACTACTACTCTACATACTGCGACTACTCGCTTCTCGCTATTAAAGGTAAGAGATTAGAGTCAAGCTTGCTTATTTTTATGGTGCAAATTAGGGTCTTGACCTTTTACAGAGACAGAGAGGAGTTGGGCTTGTTAATCAGGTTGCGCTGGATCTTTCAGAGAGACCCAGCCTGCTTGTCTACACCAGGGTGGGACTTGTGTCTTGGCTAATCAGGGCTGCAAGTGATACACATCAATTAAAGCACGATATTACAGGAGATGACGATTGATGTTCTACTCACACAGATGCATGTTTATGGGAAATGGCTACAGGTGGATCATCTTTATTTATGATTACCTGCCTTTCATGCGAAGCATAGCCGACATTCCCTCACAATTCCAGCAAGTTACAGCCACCTCCCCTCTATGACTGCATCACCTTATCTCTCTGCCCGTGTGTAATCTGACTAGTGCTACCTGGCACTGCAGACAGTAGCACTCAATAGCACTGCCTCGCCACATTGTCATGGCGTAGTGGTGAAACCATTAGTTGATTGTTTAACAGAGAATTAATCAACAACAATTTTTAGAATCGATGAATTGTTCAGGACACTTTTCAAGCAGCTATATGCCAAACATTTTACTGGTTCCAGCTTCTCTGTAGTATCTGGAGTATTTGCTTCTTTTCTCAGTTTGATAATACTGATAATAACTGCATAATTTGCAATTGTCTTACATTTTATTGATAAATAAAAAAATAATCTCTAATGAAATAATTGCACGGTTTGATCAAATTCAACTTTATTGTCCTTATACTTGCATACAGCCAAACATAGGCTAGTTAACATTGTCATTCAAAGATAGGTTCAACCCTAATCTACTGAAATATCAGCTACCCCACAACGTCACGCAGAATTAACATTCAGAACATCTTAAAGGGACAATTGTACACATGAAGTTGAATTTACTCATCAAAAGGAACAAATTGAACCTGTGGGAACAGTTGTATGATGTCTTCTGGGGCTCTGAAGGGAGCTTTCTAAAGTATGAAAAAATCAGATTGGATTGAGTTCAGTACTTACGATTTGTAACTGAGAGCCTGAGTTACAAACTGAGGGTGTGGAGTTTGAAAGGCGTGGGTGTTTACCAGTCAGGGAGTGTCTAACAAAAGACATTATGGAGTTGCATCATGGGAAATCTAGGTTCCAGTGTTTCCAGAGTTTCACCCATATTAGGGAGAAAAAAATGGGTTTTTTCGACCATATGCTGCTTTGATTTCTCTTTTTTAGATCTTTCTCCAAGTGCAACACTAAATTGCTGAACATCTGAATTAAAACTATAAAAACTCTAATCAGAATCAGTCTGCATTAATTACTGCTAATACTGTTGGTTAACATTCTGTTTACTGAATGTAGTTGCAGGAAATAATATGCTGAAATAATGAGATTCAAGCTACTGTTATATATATATATATATATATATATATATACTGTATATGTATTATATATATGTGTATATATATATGTATATATATATATATATATATATATTACAGCACCTGTAACCATTCAGAGTCTAAAGAAAAATGAAAAGCTTTGGTAGCTGACCTGAGAAAATTCAAAATGAAAAACCCAACTGTGCAGCTTAAGCTGCTAGTCAAGAAAACATATTCAGGTACGTCAGTTTTGTTTTTTATGGTTTGCATGGTGGGTGCATTTAAAGCTAACAGTCTAATATTTTTTTACAGCAGACCCAACACTTCTGTTCGTTGTCTACACAGAACAGCAGTGGAAGAAGTTAAAGTCTGCCAGCACCGAGCTCTGCTCATTCTTTTCCTCTAGTCTGAGTTTGTTTACCCCAGTCCACCACAGGCTCCTCTGTGGCCTCTATTTCATCGACCTTGACTTTCTGCAAAAAAATAAGACTAGTAAGCGACGGTGAAACCAACAAGCAAACAGCGGAGGATAGCAAGGGATGGGGGAAAGCATCTGTTCCACCAGGGTGCAGTTTTGGTAAGCTGTAGCGTCCTGTGATGAAGCAAGGCACCCAGGCCAGGTAACAAGACACCGAGCAGAACAACAGAGCTGTAGAGAATCCCACAGGGAACAGATGGTAGTCTGGGTGAGCGCTGCTGGTAAAATCTTTGATTTATTTATGAGTCTCAAAGGGACTCTTGAGGGATGAGTGTATTTGGGAGACAAGTGTGTAAAGTGTGTGTCAGACGAAGGATGTGGTGCTTCAGGGGAGCAAGACGACCCCTCCCTGAAATTAATAATGAATTACTGCTGCTAGAATAGACTGTTGTGTATGTGCGTGCACGCTCACACCATTTTGACAGGGGACAAAGACAGCTGATGAGACTGAATAGAAATGTCAGTATGCATTATGGTTATTTCGCACACTGATGGCCTTAAATGGCAGTTTAAGAACCTTATTAGCCAGAAATCTTGTAATATCAAATGGGGGGGGGNNGGGGGGTGGATAGTGATGACCATGTGGTATGTCTAAGGGGATGGGATGTCTATGGCTGGAAATAAACCAAATTTATTATATTATTATATTATTTAATCTGGAAAATTTAAAGACCAAGTCTTTTACTTATATCACATTTTCAGTAAATATATTGTGTACTGGTTTTAAGGTTCTGACTGGAGCCACAAATCACCAGGAAACAAGGGCTACAATCAGTCATCCTGTTTATTTTTCCAGAGAATGATGTGAAGGTTGATTGCCATTGTTCTAAAGAAAGAAACAAATTGCAATAACTTGCCCAAACAAATCATAAATCCAGCCTTTAAATCATGTTAAATATTTGCACATTAAGGTACCATAAATATTTCAAATAATGACCAGCCAAACACGTACTTCATCATAATATTATTTTCCAAATTAGATCAAAAATTATCCATTAACCTTCATGTCAATTATTAAACACACCATAATCCCAGTCAACAGAAAGAAACTGCTACTTACATTGAAGGTTATTCAAAAGACACAGAGGAGGAAGTCCTTATCCAGGCATCTATTTATAAAGTAGGAGGTACTACCACAAGTATACTGAACCACCACTTGGTGTTTCCTTGTGGAGATGAGGGGAAATAAACTTTCAGTTTCTAACACATTGTCTATATTTCGTACAGTTAAATTGCCTCTCCGCTCAAAAATGTATTGTTACTTCACCTGGATGTTTTGAGCTTCACTGTGCAGAATGATGTATGTGCAGAGCTTCACACTAGAAGGCGGTTTTCACATTCATCTTTTGAAGAGCAGAACATTTCTCTGAGCTCACCTTAATTCTGAGCTCAACGCGTGTACGTACAAGCAGGATTTTGTGACATCACAACTCATTGTGCACTCATTTACTAAAAAATACTTCAATACATTTATCATTACCAAACTAATTTGACATTGTGATACAGATACGCATCTCTTCTGTGATATATATTAATAAGTAGGGCTGGGTATCGGACCTCCATACTTTTTTGGTACCTACCAAAATGTGTCAAAAACCGTCAAGTACAGAAAGATTCATAATCTTGTTTACTTTTTCTTTGATAAGTTTCTGATTTAAATCTAAATTTTGCAGAATTTAGACTTTTTTGACAAAATAAAAGTAACTCAAGCACTTACCATTTTTTTCTTGAGCTTTCAACCACATCTCACAGTCTTCATCAGCAGATGTTTGTTCACTTTTCATGGAGATGGCAGAGTTTACAAACTCCATATGCCGAAGTAAAAAAAAAAAAAGCTAAGAAAATGCACTATTTTACTTACTGTACTGTTTCGAACATTCACGCTCAGCTTAGACTTTTACTAGGCAAAGGTGGCTACTTGTGTTTAGACAAATTTAACATATAATAACTTTGGCTTCTTTGTTAAATGAAAGAAAGATTTTTATAGAAAATCATGTTTGTATTAACAAAGTAAGTTTCTAAAAAAAGAGGGGAAAAAAGTTTTGGTATCACTCCTGAAAATCAGGTATAGGCACTAGTATCAAAAGTTTAAACCATACCTAGCCCTATTTATAAGACAACATATATTTACATAACAGTGCTGCCTAATTGATTGTGAATGCAAAGACTAGTGTCGGAATACACAGGTTAAAGTATAAAGAACTAGTGCTAACAGGAAACCTGTCTGCCGTGGTGATGAGATAACCTGATCCCTGTTCAGAACTCTGGACAGCTCCCAAACTCTGCCAGCACCTGTTGTATGTGACAGTCTCCCTCCCCTCCCTATTAGTTCGTATTGAGTGTGTGTCTGTGCGTGTCCAAAGATCCCAAAGATACAGTATTGTTACAGTCGAGACTAGGAAGTGAGATGAATTTGAGAAAATACACTCATGCAGTACAAGCACCTGTCACCCAGTCGAGGAGATGTGTGGATGTGTGACTTCACTGAGTCTTACGTCATGGAGTTTAATGGGCACAGTGTGGCTCGTGGATACGCTACTTGGCAGTACACACACTTGAGCTACAGCTTGTTCTTTCTGTGTGATTATCTGTTCCTCTCTCGGCCGTCTCCTCCTGTCTAGTGGCTTGTACCCTGTCACACACACTCACACACGCTCATTCAGAAACCTCTCACACACCTTCTCACACTTAGTGTCGTTAACGTCTGTCAGACGCCGACCTTTACTGTTTTATTTCCTCACTTTCTCTTCTATTTCTTCCTCTTTTCAAATCTTTCTGTTTTTTCTTACCTTTCCCTGCTGCTTTCTTTCTTTTTCTCTCTTTTTGTTTTTTCTTTGTGTCTCTGATACTAACAGTGCGTGACACTGACAGTTGCTTGTGCTGTATTCATGCTGTTTTCTCAGTGAGTGCACTGGGCACAGGGGCTGCAGGAAGGAGAGGGAACATTTGAAACACAGAGCCGGTCTGTTTGTCACACCGTGGTTTGCCAATAGCAAAATTTCTCTTCTGCTTTTTGTGAGAGTACATGTGACTCACTGTTATGTTTCGGTTTCTGAATGAGCTGAGATTCCTGTGCTTTAAGGCACTAAAAGCTCGGGATCATTATGGGCAAAAATTTATTTTGAAACTAGTTTAACAGTAAAAAGGAATTGAACGTCGGTTGTTGCTCTAATGCCAGGTTAATGTCATTTATTTTACAGGAGTAGCGTGGACTGACAGTACGAGCCAAGCCCTCTTAAAGAAAGAAGGAAGAAAGAGAAGAGGACGGAAGGAAAGAGGGACCGACTGCAACAGCAGGAGTAGGAACCTTTTCTCACAACTCGTCTTCCTACATACTCTCTCCTCGCTGCTCTCCAACGTCTGCACAGCTTCACCAAGATGAAGCTGAAGGAGGACCTGAACCCCATGCTGCTGCTCCTCTTCCACCTCATGGTGTGGATCTACACCTTTATCACCTTCCTGCCCTCCTATATCCTCAGCTGGGTCTCCAATCCCGACGGGGGCTTCTACGGCTCCGAGGAGGAGCGAGCCAAGAGAGCGAAGGCCCGCTCTGCGCTGGGACGTCCCGAGGGACCCTACCGAGCGGTGAGCGCCGCCAAGAGGTTGGTGACGTCGCTGCACCCGGGAGTGGACACCCTGGATAAAATGTTTGAGTACGCAGCCATGAGGTTCCCACACAGAGACTGCCTAGGGACGAGGGAGGTGATCAGTGAGGAGGACGAGCGACAGAGCAATGGAAAGGTGTTCAAGAAGGTAAAGAGTGATGCAGAAAGTGTCATTATAGAAACAACAACACAGTAATAGCATGCAGCAAGGAAAATAATCTAATAGAAATAAGTATAGAGGAAAAAAAGGGGCATTAAACACAACGTTTAAAGGTACTTTAAAGGAATGGGTCAATATTTTGGAAAATACACTTATTAGTTTTCGTGCCGAGAGTTAGATGAGAAGATTGATACCACTCTCACATCTGTTCAATAAATGTGAAGCTACAGCCTGAAGCCAGTCAGCCTCGCTTAGCATAAAGACTGGAAACAGGTAGCTTCATATTTAGGGTTCAGATCCAAGAGTGTTATCAATATCCTCAATTAACCCTCCAACACATCGAATAAGTAACATAAAATGATGTCCAATATAAAACGTACAATAAATAATATCATGCTCGGTATAAAAACATGAATGAATCTAGTGCCAAATGTTCATATTTGTATTATAAGGCATAAATTAAGTCACAGATTGGACACATTGTATGACTGAGTATACAGTATGAAGAGATAAGGGTTTGAAACTGTACGGGGGAGCAGAACGGGCTCAGATAAGAAAAAGAAAGTAAACAGACATTTAAGTTTGGCTGGATTATGGCAGTGTTTCTCCAAGTGGGGCTCTCAAGTAACTCCAAGACATGCCCAGCAAAGTAAGTTGTAAATTGTTAATGTGCTAATTAGATTTTACAGTATAAGAATGATTATTCTAATCATAGGTTTAATTCTTACCAATACTGTCTCCCCAATACAGTGCATATATCATAGATGATACTAAATTACCACAAATAAAGGCCCCACCATATGACTCCGTGGGATAAAACTGTAGCAGTGGTGGCTGTCAACCAATTTGTTCTCAGTAAAGGCATATATTTTTAATAACAGCTATATATATATATATATATATATATATATATATATATATAGGGTTTCAATTTTCAAAAAGGCTAAATAATTTCCCTAGAGCAGCTGGGCACTGTAGTTTTTAGCAGAAGTGTTTGTTTGGGACTATTTTCAGCTGCGGATTTGCTGCGGCAGTGAGTATTTACAGCTCCAGGATGGGGTACAGTACGTGGGATTGACTCAAAATATACTGCAGTGCCCATCGTAATGAAGGCGCATGTGCAACAGTGTGGCTCATTGATGTGTTTTTAATAAACCTCTATGGCACAGAGGAATAAGGTATATGAGGCTTTGGCTACACAGACGTCTTAGTAGGATCAATTAATTTTTAGTTTTGCTTTTTCATGGTATTTGTTGATAATAAGAATAATAGTAATAATAATAATAGAAAATACAGAATATTACCAGACTTATCCTTTAATGTGTGTCTTTTGGGGATCTATACAGTAGTATAAAAACATCTAAGAAGCCATTGCGTTATGGAAAGTTTTGTATTGTTTTTTTTAAATGCCCGGTGGGATGAATGGAAAAGAGATTGCATAGCCAGGGTCGGACAGTGGTGTTCAGGAATTTGAAGAAGCTTCACCAATGATAGAAAAGGGAAGAATGAAGATTGTCACAATGTGTGGAGAAAAAAATGGGATTGTTTAAATTGTCAGCATTCCTCATTTTAACTAAGGAGAGAGGCAAGCTGTAAGCTAAGCCTTCTTAGAATTGCAATATCTCATGTATCGCCTTCAACTATTCATCTGTGACTTTCTCTGGACCCATGTCTGGAAAAACCTCTTGAAGCATTTTCAAAGCTGAAATGAAATAGTTATAATCACTGTTACTCTTTCGGCTGACAGCTTGTTATTCTTCTTGACGGCCTGAATTCCATTGACCTTACAAATGTCAAGAGGGGAGAGAGAAGTATAGGCATGGAATGAAAAAAGGAAAGAGGACAGCGAGATTGTTCAAAAAGGAGTGGAAGTATGAAAAAGAAGTCAACTTCTGGCCATTTTTGGTGCTAACATGTAGGCTACTAGCACGTTTTGCTACAGTGTACTAATTTATACGAACACCTGCATTCACAGATGATCTAAAACGTTACTTCAGCGTACCAGTGTTGCACTCACTTTGAAACTGTCTGCATGTTTTGCAGTATGCACGGCGCCTGCACCGTCAGGAGTTTCAAACTTACTTTAACCTCTGAATTACCCCACTAATCCCAACAGCCTGATCCTTCTAATCCATTTAAACCCCACTGTTGAAACACTTATTGCTGCAAGAGAACATGTCTTAGCTATTTAGCTCCCAGCTATTGTTTCCAACAAGTGGAAAACTGTTGTGTATAGTCATCATTACTGTGTGCCTCTCTGTGTTTGTGTGCACTACCATTTATGAACCATTAGGAGCCAGTATAACCCCACTAATACATGCAGGACACTCCTGTGTGTGTTTGTGGCTTTTTAACTGTGTGTCATCAGTGTGTGTGAGTGTCGGAGAGAAGATCCAGAAGCCTGTGTTTATCTTCTTGTCATGCAGATGATGACCGTGAAATGCAACAGTATGAGAATGACAGTGGAAGAGGAAGCAGTTCTGTTTGGTAATGGTGAACTGTTGCTCCCTTTCCTGTGACTTTTTAATATGAAACAGGCCAAACATGTGACTGTGGGATATAACTGGCAGTACTGTGCTCCTGTGGTAAAATGTACCCATTAACACACAACAAAAGAAGGAATCCTCAAATGTTCTTTGGTTGGAGTAATGTGGAAAGATTCAGTGGCTCAGTACATTCATAGGTTTTTAAAAAAAAGAACCCAGTCAAACTGTCTCTGTACTTCTCTGTCACACACACCCCCCCCCCCCCCCCCCCCCCNNCCCCCCCGCCGCAGGTGGTTCTGGGTGAGTACCGCTGGCTCTCCTATGAGGAAGTCCTCACAGCAGCGTCCCAGCTGGGCAGCGGCTTGGCATCACTGGGTCAGCGGCCAAAGAACAACATCGCCATCTTCTGTGAGACACGTGCCGAGTGGATCATCGCGGCCCAGGCCTGCTTCATGTACAACTTCCGATGTAAGTCCAGCATGTGTGTGTGTGACAATAGACACACACACAGAAACACATAGAGGAGAGTAACGAATAACTGCAGCTCTAGTTTTTATGATTATAGGACAGTTTTCTTTCACAAGGTCTATATTTGGTTTCAGACTTTTGCCATTCTGCTAAAATAAAGTCTGACATCCATTGAGACACTTTGCTGGCACACCTGCTTAGGAGGAACACACAACTCTTCCGAGTATACCTATTTACCCTTGTAATACTGAAAGTATAATATTCTATTTTTACTTTTTCCTCTAGGAATTAATGCTTTAAGAAGATAGTTTAAAAGAGTACTTTTGGAAACGATGGGTGCCTGCAGGAGAACAGACTGGAGGTCATTTTTTTCATGGGCATTAACAGCAAAGAAGTGAATCTGTACTTTGCACTATTGTGTACTTTCAGTTTGGGTTGTGCTGTACTGCGACTCTCTGTGTTCACTGTTCTCTTCAGTTTGGTCTTTCCCACTGAGCATCTTCCAAATGTGTCTGAATTAGGCTGATTTATAGCCCCTTCTGTTTGTGTACGAGTATGTGTGTGTGTGTGTGCGCACATGTTAGTGCTTTCAGTGGACAACTTGTAACATGCGGGGCCCAGCTGAGACAGAAGAAGGTCAATTTGTCCCTTCTGCTTTGCTGTTATATAAGTGTCCCACTCCTCCTCCTTCACTCCTTTATTTTTTCTCTCCATCCGTTTCATTTTCTTGTGATGAAAACGCACTCAAACGCTGACAAACAGTGCATTTTTATTTGCACGCACAGCGTTGTCACTTATACATTAGTTGTGCTCTTAACAAAACAGCTCCTTTAGTACTGGAAACTGGTTCTTTCAGCTTGTATCACGGTCACTGTCACTGTGCTCATGTAACAAACTAATCTAAAGAAGTGTGAAACGCTGTACCTGTCAGGGTTTCTTCAGGTGAACAGATGAATCATTTAACGTTAGCACAAGGCTGATTGTTACAGGGAACATTATAAAAATTGTGACATTAAAAAACAGCAGGATTACGTTAGATAAATAAAAGAAAATCTACAATATGTTCCTCTAAATGACTTTGAGAAAAAGCTGCCTGTGTTTGTGTTGCTAATGCTGAAGTCAACACTGTCAACCACAGGGAAGGTTGAAATTTCACTTTCAACCTGCAGTATAGAGAGCTGTGCAGCAGCAGCTTTCATGCTGATTTGCTCTCTACTGTAATACGTTCTGCACCAAAGAGTACTTTCTTTGCTATGAGCATCCGCAGCAGCACTTTAAGTTCATTAAATCTTTTTGATTGTCCTTGAAGGACCCTTCATTTTCCCTGTGTGCTTCGGTTTATGCTCCATTAAACTGTCGCGCTTTGAAAAGACGCTTCAAGTACAAGCCAGTAAAGCATCTTTATAAAGCATCTTTCTCTCTTGCAAACACAAACACTGGGACGGTGGAAAGCCTGGGGCAGTGGATAACACATAGTGCGCGGGGGGG
>NTHP01000215.1:533650-568674 GCA_003416845.1 Oplegnathus fasciatus
TACAGTATTTTTCATATGATGCCTGAATCCATTTAGTGAAAAGAAAAAAGTAGCAGCATTTATATGAGTGGATTTTCCATCACAAATGAAATTCCATTGAAAAACAATGATAAAACCATGGCACTCAACTTCAGATGGAGAAATATTAAAGCACATTCATGTATTTCAAATATTAAAATATCTATTGTAGTGTTAATCTGTCATGAAATACAGCAGGGTTGTTGCGGTGAAATATCTCAAACTACTTCTGCAGCACAGTCCGCTTCTCTGCTGTCCATCTGTGAGCTCAGATGTTCCAGACTGTTTTAGTTTCACCAAAATATGGAACAAATATGGAGCTTTGAGGAGGGAAACAGTTTGTCACAAGAGTATGGTATTTAACACTTGTTCACTATTGTGTTTTTATAACAATGTATTAGTATTTAATACTGTGTAATACTGTGTATTAATGAGTATTTAATACATGAAGATGCTGCTGTGTGAACTCCACAGGGAGTACTATAGCAAACCAAGTTTCATGAAGAATGACCTTAAACCTGCATTAACTGTTTTTTGGGGACAGTGGCCGTTGGCCACTTGGGGGCAGCAGAAGCAATCTGTCAACACGATATGGGCGTATTATCACCTTATAAAGCTGATAAGGCGATCTTGTTAGCAAACAATTGCTTATTTACAAATCCAGCAGATGCAGAGCAACATTATCATTCATTTGGAGTCGTGTTTCAGGTCACCTGACGATTGTAAATCCAGTATTTGCTACATTTGGTTTTGCTTTGTCTCCACCTACTCCTCAGAAAAATATCTGGCTCCTTAGCTGCTAATTGATCCACTATGTTCAACAGCTAGTTGCTGACTTTGTCTTTGTAGTGCTGAGCAGGTAGTATACAGCTGGTTCATCACAGCTTTTTTGCAGTAAACAGCTGCATGCGTCTGGAAACAATACTGATGAGCAGCGGGTATGGGTGGTTATGGTGGGGTTTTTCTCGGGGTAGGAGGGTGGGGGCGGATTGGTATCAGTCCCATTAGGTCATGTGAATGAGGAAGTGCTCACATCTGTGTCAGATTAAGGTCGATACAGTACTTATTCAGTTAGTGGATTGGATGAATGAGGAGAACTCTTGCCCCCTCTTCGCCTTTCAGTGTGGCCCCCTTGAACTGGCTGACCCCAAACAAGAGAAGCTGGTAGTGTCATGTGCAGATAAAGAGGGAAGGAAGTAGGTTTAGGAAGGGAGGATGGAGCACTGGGATATACGGGAGGGTCATGTTTACACACAGCGCTGTTAACTTCACATGACATCAACTCTCAGAGCACACACTCCTACAGGCCTCGTATCTGAGTAAGAGGAAAGAGGAAGAAGAGGGGCCTTCCCCTCGTGACTGTAATGTACTTTAGTCTCCCTTCCTCTCCTTTATGCCCCCCTTCATCCTCTGTTTGGTTCTTCTGGGCCTGCTGGTCTCAGACATCTTAGTTCTGTTATTTGTTCCACAAAATGCTGAACAGAGAGGAAAGACAAGACCGATCTCTCCTTTCCCACATGAAGAATACACTGCTGCTAGCCTTGCAAACCACCGACTGGTTTTGTTTCCCCCTTTAAACTGATTTGATCTTCACTTATTCATTTAGACAGGAAGCCCAGAGAGGGCTCAGAAGACAGGGGACTCGTCGCTCTGCGCCCTGTCAGCTAGACAACTATATGCTACTTAGGCATTCCTTGACTTCAAGAAACACTCACCACAACCTCTCTTGGTTTTGGTAAGTGGCCTTGAGTGTAAGCCTCGCCTACTGGCAGGCAATGATGTAAACAGTCCATCTAACAATCCGTCAACTGTGTTAAATCACGGAATCATGGGAAAAAAAGGATGCCAAAAGGGCTCTCCCTAAGGCCACATTAAGACTGACTTTAGCTCTGCATGAAAAAACGCAGGCCAATGGAGCCAGTCTGGCAGGGGTGCCAACACAGGGGGCTCGGTCAAAACAACGCCAGCAAAAAGGCTGAACCTGACTCAGCTTTGACGTCATCAGGCAAGGCACTGTGTTGGCAAATCAAATACATTCCTGTATTACTTTGTAACAAGGATCATGTATTTCTACTGTTTCTGTATGTATACTGTATGTACAAATACATACATAAATTCCTTTGAGGAAAGACTGTCCAAAAGTGCGTTACGTTATTGTCTTTTGTACAATTTATTGCATCTCGCCCCTCTTTCTGATGACAGGATTTTTGCCGCACTTTCATGTGCGGCCATTTTGAACAGCTACAAACACACATACACCTTCAGAGATGGTTGGACAACATGCAGTACGAACAAGTCTGTTTCAAGCATAACCCCGGCCTTTAGAGCCTGCACACCTTTAACACTTTTTAGTGTCAACTGAAGACTCACACTTGCATTTGAGTACTTGAATTATTAGGGTGCTTGAAAATACGCATGGATGCAATATGAAAGAAGCCTCAGGCCTTCAAAGTGATTTGGAAGTAGAGGAAAACACGCACACACTGGATTAACAGCGAGAAAATAAAGAACTTGTTCAAAGGTACTCAGGAGTGCAAGAGAGAGTGTCAGGATGAGAAGAGGAACAGATGAAAGAGCAGAGACAGAGGCAAAATTTTAGAAAGACAAAAGTGCAAGAGAGCGAGAGGAAGAGGAGAGGAAGAGGAGAGATGAGTGAAGATGGTGTTTTTTGGCCAGCACAGTCAGACACTAATTCTTCATTGTGCCAAGAGCAGCCTGATTGTTTAATATCACAGCTGACTATTTTCCATCCATGTGTTTGAACTTTTGCACAGCCTCTATTGAATTACGGAGTTTTTAAATATTTCCTCGGCCTTTGACACCCACTGCATTTTCTTTTATCAAATCTGTTTATCTTGCGCACATGCAACAAATGGAACAGACGGAGGCTAGTGCTTTTATTCCAAGAAAGTGTCTGTGTGGACAATTTATAAACATTGATGCATTTTTGTGCATGGCTGTTACGGTTTAGTCTGTGTTTTTCTGTGTGTGTGCGGTCAGTTAACATAAAACACTGTAATGCAGATATGTCACATTCAGCTCCCGTGTGTGTGCTGTGTTTTCTCTGTTCACATTACAGCAGCACGTGAGCGTAAGCAGCCGCTGCCTTCAGACATCGCGGTCATCATGTACACCAGCGGATCCACAGGCATACCAAAGGGCGTCATGATCTCCCATAGCAACATCATCGCTGGCATCACAGGCATGGCTGAGCGGATACCCAACCTGTGGTAGGTAACGCAGGCTCATATCTAAAAACTATGTGTTACAACCTTGGAAATGTGATAAATGTATGAGGGACATTTTAGTACTTTTTTCAACTTGTACAGTAAGACTGTATACATGTAGCACATTTACAACAATGTACGGTCAGATTTGTAATCTACTTTACTTATTCTTTGACCAGATAATTCCTGATTTCCTGAATTTTAATAATGATTTTGTCAATTTTAGACTGTATTTTTTACACAAAGTTTGCTGCTTGTGTTACTCAACAATTAGCATTTGAATAGTCTGACTTTAGCTTGTTAAATCAAAACAAGATTTTGTAGAAAAATATATTTATATTCCTCAGAGCAGTATCAAAAACTTATTGTTTTCATATTCGTACCAAAACAGTATCGTATTGGCGCTAGTATCAAAAAATACTTATTCACTTTCTTGCCACTCTCACGTCTTTACACTAAATGTGAAGCTACAGGCAGCAGCCGGTTAGCTTAGCTTAGCATAAAGACTGGAAACAGGGGAAAACAGCTAGCCTGGCTCAGTCCGAAGGTGGCAAAATCCACTTACCAGCACCTCTAAAGTTCACTACGCTCTAAAGCTCCTTTAGTCTTGTCATCACCATTAGGTTGCCAGACCACCAACGGAGACTCCAAGAAATCACTGCTCACGGCCAAGAAATAATCCAAGACATAAACCCTAAAACCATTTATGACTGAGAAAGTCTCCTCAGCTCAGTGGGAGAAGACACAAGCATTTTAAAGTGCATTATATCAGCACAGTGCGGACATGAACTTCCTTTTATCTGCTGTTTCAAACTCTCCTCTTTGACTAATCTCCATTGTCGCTGGCAATACTGTCGGCCGTAAGATGGCGTGACAGCGCTGATAGCACTGTGTTTCAGGAAAAAATGCCAAATGCTCTTTCTAAACTACTTGGTCAAGGCTTCCATGTCAACTGAGCACGTGCACAAGTATGAGTCAGCTAGCCAGCTAGTACCATCACGCAGCACAAGTATTTACATTAAAACAAAAACCGACCCTTCTCTCTGGGGAGTGAGACGGGGGTGAGAGGAAATGCAGAAGGGAGGGAGTTCAGCATGAGTGGAGGAAAAAAGATGGGAGGATGGGAGCTAGGGCGAGAGGGATGGAGGTTAGAGGGGTTACAGATGTTACGATCTCAATCAGACTTCTTATGAAAATAATGGCTTTCCTTTGTGTATTAAGTAATGTGACTGTGTAAACCTCTTCGTGTATGCCCTAAATTGCATACATGTCCATTGAAATGTGATTCCCTAGACTTTGGAGGATCCAGAAGTATTTATGTTCAGATAAATATATGGCCAGTAGATCATTTTTACATCCAAGCAAAGGAAAAGATGGCCCCCATTTTGTACAGATAATCTTTGTGATGCATGGCATTTATCTTCTAAAGATGACTGTGATTTGATTGATGATTCCAAAGATCATGATAGTTTGTATTAAAACTGATTATAGAGCAGATTGTACAAATGATTGTACAAGTGACTTTTATTCTGCTTAATGACCTAAACTGGAGCCAATGCTTGAATGAGACGGCCGATCTGATAACGTTCAGAGCTGTTTATAAGAGTGTCCTTGTGTTTACAGCGAGGAGGACACCTACATTGGCTACCTGCCTCTCGCCCACGTGCTGGAGCTCAGTGCAGAGCTCGTGTGTGTTGCTCACGGCTGTAGGATCGGCTATTCTTCACCTCAGACTCTAGCTGACCAGGTACAGTAAGACAACAATAGCTACGTTTACATGGAGCCTAATATTCCGATTATAATCAGTTTAAGAGCTCAAACATAATAATAATGCTCCACATAAACACCTCAGTCAGAATAAACAGCCCCAAACCGATTGAAATTTCAACCGGTTGCACAGGGGTAGTTTAAACCTTTTCATAAACCGATCAAAAGAGAAATTGTACCATGTAAACGATTTAATCTGATTGCTTACTGGCTGCGTACTTTCTGCGCATGCCCTCCGTCATGACATAAATGCGTGGGGATGTACGTTTCTCCACATACGCACGTAACGCATGATTTACGTTATCAACATAAACTGTTGCTTGATGAAGAGCAACACAATAACGGCAACTACTGCACTGAACAGACGATAGATATCCGTCTTCAGGGAGTTGATCAAACTCTTTGGCACGTGTTTCGAATGGGCTGGCTGAAAGGTAGCCGTTGAGGAAGCCGAATGCATGATGTATTCATCGCTTTTGCGCATGTCACACTGCTGTTCTGATTAAATGCGTCGGCGCATGTAAACACCAGATCGCATTAGATCACATCCCATATAAACTGTTGACCCGAAATCTTCAATCAGAATGACAAAAAAATGTGCATGTAACCGCAGCTAATGTGTCCATAGACTCCATCATGGATAAGTACAGATAGTTGATTGAAACCATAACTTTTTTTTGTCAAACTTCGTGGCTGCTGGTGTTAAGACAATTATAAATGCTAATGCGTTTAAGAAGCTTGGTTTATTTTGTTAAATGAATCAAATCGGTAAGTCTGAGGTCTTCTTGGTGAACACCAGCAAATGTATCATTGTATCAAATGATAAATTAAATCCTTCCTTTCATTGCACGCAATGGAAAGTTGAACAAAAACCAGTGGAAAATAGATTTCGAGTCTTGGTTCAAACGAGAAGCTTCAAATATGTGTTCAATTAGTGTGCAACCATTATTGTGAGATTGCTTCTTTTTCCCACCCAAAGTCAACCAAGATCAAGAGGGGAAGCAAGGGAGACACCAGCGTTCTGCAGCCCACTCTGATGGCAGCTGTCCCGGTACGTCAACACAGTACACTCAGCACAACACTATGCATTACACAGTACAATGTTGGAGAAGCCTTAACTTTTACAGTATCTCTCATCGAGTCATTTCTCCTTAAGTCTGTGTTTTAAACAATGCTGTTTGGCCTCGTCTGGCAGAAGGTCAGATTTCACTCCGTCTTTGTTCATAGTCCAGCTGCGGAGTAGCAGTGACAGAGTCCAGCAGGCCTGGATCTGCTGGATCTGTCTCTGGACTGACTGTGACCTAAACACTCTCTGCCTCCTACCGCTGGCCAATGCTGCTCTTCATCACTAAACAATGTTAGATACCCAGAAGCTAAAATGGCATATTTGAGGTTGGCAAGTCCTGTTTGTCTTTGAAGTATATTTGAGTGATTAATCCATTTCAGCAGCAATGACGCCAGGATGGGCTTTACTCAAAAGCTTTGCATGGCTGTATTTATTTTGTCAATGAAAGAGCAGAGCGGGTATTCCACCCTTCTTGAGTGCTTTGTTAGTTTTAGAGGGAGTTCACAGTTTGGGGGAACAAAAAAGTAGGGAACAAAGGTGTGAGCTGAAAAGTGAAAGTTTGCAGTCAGGGTGTTACCAAGAATTTATCTAACAGGGTAGCCACACAGCCATCAATATAGTTGATGAATCACTGCACTCAAAAATACGCAGATTAAAGCTGCTATGAGTAATATTTTTATATGAATAATGCATCAAATGACTCTGTTTATGTGAAAGGAGCCCCTCGTAGTGACAAACCCACAAAGAATTATTATTTGGCTCTGCAGTTCACTTCAGTTCTACGGTGCATTTTAGCATCTTTCAGCTCATTGCTTTGGTTTTACAGCCCTCAACTTTTGGTTCAGTCTTGCTGCTCTCATCAACCTCATTTTTGAGCTCTAAACCCCACTATACGCTACCTGCCCAGCACCAAATGGCAGACAGACAAAGCAAGCAACTAGCTGGTGAACGTAGTGGTGTATTTAGCAGCTAAAGAGCCAGATATTTACCTCAGGAGTTAGACATTTGTTGTGATGGTGTGTAGCTAGTCAGCTAGCACTAGTTAACTAGCTGGCTACAGTCATAAAGTACACAAGTTTTCTACGCTTAAAGCCTCTGGAAACCCAAATCCACAATATCCTTCTCACTATGTAATTTAGGGTCGCACCATCTGCGGCGGCATTTGATCTGAGTGGTCGGTAGATGCCGTGGGCAGTGATCGTCTCAAGGTCCGCTGCTCTTAATCCAAACCCCACGCTTCATTTTCCAATGCCTAGGAGTGTATTTCTGCCACAGTTAATACGTGTTAATATAAATAAAGCCGAAAAAAATAACAGATCAAAACAAAAATGTAGTTTGAAGTTTGAAGGAGCTACGGCCACAGCATCTGGATGGAGATGTCAATCAAAATGTGATCTGCCACGCCCGCATAGTCTGGAGAAATGGTCTAAACAGCAAAATGAGCTGTTTTTCAACCAGGTTTTCTAATAGTTATGAACATTTATTTTCACTCAGATTTTTGTGGATGCTTAATGAGACACTCAACTTTTATATCAAATATGCATTTTTACTATTTCAAGTTTTCAAGTTTCAAGTTTCCAGAGGCTTTAATATCACACAAGTCACCATTAACTGTTCTCCATGCATCATTTATTGTACTTTGTCTCAGCAGTCATTTGTATAATTGCTGTAGAGCACGTCACATCGACAGCCTGTCAGTGAGTAACAACAAAAGCTGAGAAGTGGTCTACTTGTTGTGTGTGGTTAATTTCCACTGACTGGCTGATGAAACTGTGTACGGGAAACATTACGTTCTATCATGATGGGCTCTCTGAATAAAGTTTACAATCTTTGCCACTATCCTCTATGTATGTTTGTTTGCCAATATTTTCAAGTTTTATTCACTCAAAGTCAAGTCAAATGAAATTGTCCAGACTCTGCTGTGATTTTTTTTTTTACTTCAAAACCCTAAAGATGACTAATGTGATGTTTTTGTATTGGTCAATGAAATCTACGTAAATTTGATGAAACTTTAATCACTGCGATGAAGAAATGACAAAACCCCTGACAATAGGACATTTTAATGCCATTGCTCATGTTGGCTAGACTGTACGCCGGCTAGTTCGAGACAATATGCCCTCGCCGCTGTATTCTCTCTGTCTCTCTCACACCATGAGCTCAGCCCCACCCCCCCATCTCCCAGTGGTCGTAGTGTAAAGGGCAGAGGGCCCCAGTGTCTGGAACCATTCACAGCTGTAAACAGAACGTGAGAAAGCCCCATGTGGTTATCCCCACGACACACACACACATACACACTAACACACATTCTCACACACACATACAATTTGTTTGCTGTGATATGACAACGAGCTGCTGCATGAATCCTGTATCGACTTCCTCTCTCACTGCTTTAGCTTCAGCTACACACACACACACAGACACACACAGACACACACACACACACACACACACACACACACCAGCTGGTTTTTATTGTTTTTTGTTTGTGCCCTTTTCCCCATTTAACTATGCGTCCAGCTTTTGAAGGCACTCTGCTGATTTGGATGATGAAGTGTTCTTGATCTGTGGGTTTCAGTTCTCTCTATTACAATCCCTTTGACAGTAGGAAGCTCAAAGGACCAAGTCAAGTTAGGCATCCATCAGTGTTGTAGCCAAGATGCAAAAGAACACTAATTCCTTTGATATTGCTGTTCCCAGCACAGTCCTGTTCCTGTCACTTTCATTTTTATTTTTTTCCAGTTTATCCCCGACTAAACAGAAACCAAAACAGAGCCAGAAAAATGAAGATTAGACTTGAATGAAAGCCAATGTTGCTGTGTGTCTGCTTGATGTTTAAGAAGGCAATTGTTTGCTAATATCACGTCCTTTTCCAATATCGCTAAATTTAGCTGGAATCACACTTTTACAGTGTTTGTAATTTCTGCCAATTGTTGTGCTTTTCAACGGCAGCGTATTGCTGCCACGCCAACAAAAGAAAAACGGATCAGTATCATGTTGTAACGTGAAAAGTTTATTGTTACAATAAGATGTTTTTCATGTTATAACAAAATATTTTCATGTTATTATGACATACAAACTTATCACGTTATAACAAGAAACTTTTCTTGTTATAACAATATACTATTTATTACGTTATAACGTGATAACTTATATTGTTATAATGTGAAACGTTTTACGTTATAACGAGACGCTACCTCCAGAGGGTCAGACTCATTCTTCCTTCTGTACAGCCCCATGCATTTTAAAATCCTTATTAGTGTATGCATACTTATCACAATATCATCCACCATGCTCAATAACAGCAGAATCTCACCATGTCTCAACCCAAGCATGAAGTAGAACTTAGTCAGATCATGTAAATGAGCCATATTCCTCAATTTATCCAATCTCCGCACACTGTTTCCTCATTCAAATATGAGTTTCACATTATAACAATATAAGTTATCATGTTATAACGTGAAATGTTTCACGTTATAACGTGATAAATAGTATATTGTTATAACAAGAAAAGTTTCTTGTTATAACGTGATAAGTTTGTATGTCGTAATTAGGTGAAAATATCTTGTTATGATGTGAAAAACATCCTATATTGTTATAACAACAAACTTTTCACATTACAACATGATACTGATCCATTTTTCTTTTTCTGGCGTGGCAGCAATATGCTTCCGTACTTTTTCCCATACAATAGTCAAACTAAATGATACATTCACACGTCTTATCTAACTCGGCCTTATAGCACACCTAACAATTTGGCAAGAGATCACTGAGAGTGAAGGATTCATGCACGGGTTTCACTCAGTTCTGCAGGTGGAAGAAATTTCTTCTGTTTTTTATTTATTTACCCAGAATCATTCTTGTGGATTCCTTGGTTTTGTAGGTCACTTGTCCACTTGTAATCCATTGGGGAGCCTTGTTGTTATGCAACCAAACTTAAAAACACATGTGTTCCACATTGTACATATTTGTTCTTCTGGACTTGTATTTAGAGAAAGTTGTTCTGTTCTTTACGAGTTCTGATTTTTACAAGCTGTGTCCCTTATAAATTTAACATTTAGTGATTTTGACTGTAGGCAAATTTGGCATTTATGGAAATAAAAATGTTCTTATGCACTGAGATTGGGCCTTAAGGTTTTTTTTTTACCATCCCAATAAAAAGAGAAAACAGAAAACAAAAGACAGAAAACAAGCCCTAAATAAAAAAGATATCCCAAATGTCTTTTGATTTTATGCCTCTGTACTTCAGATCCAGACCTTTGGTTTTATCTGGGCAGAATCTCTTTAAGGCGTGAGAGCTCTGGCTGGGCCCCATATTAGGAGCTGTAATAGCAATGCAACTGTGCTGCACCTCGTATCTCTCAAACTTGTATCTTTTCACCAGGCAGATAAGTACAGAAGCTCACTATCTTATCTTCCCATAGTGTCTTTCTCTGCATTTCTCTTCTTTATCTTAGCTCCTACTTTTTGTCTTCCTCTGCATCATTCATTCTTACTCTATATCTCATCACTTCTCTTTCTTTCTCTCTATCTCACCTCCGTTTCTGTCCCTGTTTCTGGTTCCAGGAGATCATGGATCGCATCTATAAGAACGTGATGACCAAGGTGGAGGAGATGAGCTGTGTCCAGCGAACACTCTTCATTCTGGCTTACAACTACAAACTGGAGCAGCTCGCCAAAGGATACAGCACACCGCTATGTGACAAGTGTGTAGACGAGTTGTCACAGTGGCATTTTGATAAGAGTTATAAAGAATTTCTTTAACCGGTAGAAGAGCATGTTATTCTCAGGTTCACATACCTCCCTGTTCTCCACTCCCCTGTTAATCTAACTGCCTTCTGCTCATCCACCCAGGCTGGTGTTCAGGAAAGTTCGCTCTCTGCTGGGAGGTCAAACGCGAGTCTTGTTATCAGGTGGAGCGCCGCTCTCCGCCGCCACACAGCGCTTCATGAATGTGTGCTTCTGCTGCCCGGTGGGTCAGGGGTACGGCCTGACGGAGACCTGCGGGGCTGGAACCATTAGCGAGCGTAAGCAGCAATATACACAGTATTATACCATTAGAGAAAAACAAATTGAAATAATAGTAAAGATATTTCGATATATCCAACAAATCACAAATAGGGAATAAAACCTAACCAAATAGTTTGTCCGCTGTTCATGTCATTATTTTGCTGGATAAAATCAGAGTGATAGAAAAACTTTTTAGCCACATGAGCAGGCATGAACATGGCAATGTCAGTTGGTCGTTTGGTCCACCACTTTGGTCCTGACCATAGACTGTATAATATATATATATATATATATATATATACAGTCTGCAGCCTGACTAAAATATCTCAACAACTATAGGATGGATTGAAATGTATTACCTAGTGACTTTGATGATCCCAGCTAATTACATTCCCATCAGCCTCAGCCGTACTTTGTGTTTAGTGCTAACATTTGCTAATTAGCAAATAATTTCTTAATCACGCTAAACTATTATGGTGACCATGATAAACATTATATCTGCATGTTAGCTTTGAGTGTGTTCGAAATCGCATACCCACATGCTACGTACTACATACTCAATCAGTACGTACTGCAAACACACTGAAGTATACTCCAGCAATACGTCTTCTCTGCATCACATGACTGTATCGATCACGACAAGTACTGGCCCAAGCCACGGTTGAATGAAAATTGTTTATCACAAATGTAATTCATGATGACCCCTTCCACTCCATGTAATATTTTCCAGTATTATTTTAAGGCAAATTAATATTATTAAATATTTTAGTGTTAAATATTATTACTACAGTACATTATATATGTGAGCTCTCGTGCTTTTCTTCTTAACTGTACCTTAATCTCACTTCTCACTCACTATCATTCGTAATTATTTTATCCAGCGGTTCATTTTTTAAACCATCCGCTTCGCAAGGCCACCATTGGACTGGCTGAAGAGCCACAAAGCATTTTGGGGCAGTTGAGTACTGTATGTCAAGTAAGCTCACGTAGCATACTCAGAAATTCTTGCTAATCTAGTTTATATCAGGGCATTTCTCGCGTACTTAAAATCTGCATACTATGCAGTTGGAATGAACTACATACTCTATTTTACGTCATACTTAGAATGAATAGTATGTTAGTATGCGATTTCAAACTCAGCTATTGTCATTATGAGCATGTTTGCATGCTGATTGTATTGAACTCTAGCACTGCTGTGCCGATCACACAGAGCTGCAGACTGTAGACTCTTGTCTTGTTTATCTGCAATTACTCAATGTGAGAAGACATCAGTAACGACTGCCTCTTAACTAGAATAGAATTAAAATAGTAATTTCCTCCAGATAAAGTTCCAGTAACTGGAAAAGTTGCACATTATTGAGCAGTTTGGGGAAGTACTCAGAAAATGATGGAGTTTCCACAGCCTGCAAGCAGAGATAAAAGCAGTGGGAGGACAGAGAGGGAAATTTTGCAGCAGTGATGGGAAATGGATGAGAGGTAAATGATAAGTAGATATATGGGTTGTAGTGAACAGAGGAGGGAGTAGGTTATCTGTTTTGAAAGGGAAGACAGTTGGCATAAAGCTTTTAGCCTGTTGTGCAACTGTTAAATTAAGGGATAAATTAAGATTTGTGCTCACGTTGTTTCATAAAATAATCACAAATGATTGTCTCCCCCCAAAAAAGGCAGACATTCCTCACCATCTCATAAACAGGAAAATCATTTTCTTATCTCTTGATAATGTGGGTAAAAGAATGCCCCTAATATCCGTGGCGGTGATGGCTGTCCCAATAATCTGTTTTGAACTTTGTAGCTTATCTATTGGCTTCCATTGCCAACACATTTGTCAAATAATGGAAACACTCCCAGCCTTTCCCAGGCAGACTGAACCAACAGAGCGGCCCGCTGCCCGTCACTCTCCACTGCGGTCATTTGAGCCAGGGAAACACTGTTTTGTGGACATTCCTTTGGGATGGGGTTTCCATAGCGAGGGAACAAGTGAGGTCGTGTTGCTATGGTAATAAATGTCGTGCCTTGATGCTAGTGTGCTTCCTGATCGTGTGTGTGTGTGTTGTCTGTTCCAGTGTGGGATTACAGCACTGGGAGAGTGGGAGGCCCACTGGTTTGCTGTGAGATCAAGCTCAAAGACTGGGTGGAGGGTGAGTGAGACTGAGAGAGGAGCTACACACACACATACACAGAATCCATGATGAAATGCTACAGTGTCACGTGGATTCATGGGGACATACATCAGTGCTTGTTGCTTTTCTTTCTGCACACGCACACACATGAACGCTTTTCAGTTTACCAATCTGTCCACCATTAATCATTTCCGAGGTCAGTGAGACTGTCAGCATTTCAGGAGAGATCACTGTAGCTGGTCCCTAGCCTTGTAAGGAAAATATACTTCTTTTCCTTCCACTCCCGCACAACATCTTCCTATCATAACTCATTTTTATTACGCTCTGTTAAAACTTGATTCTTATCAAGTTGAGTTTTTCCACAGAGCAGAAATAGAATTTAGAGTAAACATGCTGTCAGGTTTTTGTCTCCACAAAATTATTATGGAGCAGAATCGAATGAATTGAAGGTCTGTTTTATTGCAATTTTCATTTGTGATCCACTTTCAGGTGGTTACCGCAGCACTGACAAGCCACATCCAAGAGGGGAGATTCTGATTGGTGGACCCAACGTAACCATGGGATACTACAAGAACGAGGCGAAAAACCAAGAGGATTTCATTGTAGATGAGAACGGTCAGCGGTGGTTCTGCACAGGAGACATCGGAGAGTTTCACGAAGACGGGTGCCTCAAGATAATTGGTGAGGAAAGGTGGATGGAGGGATGGCGATTAAATGGAGAAGTGGGCAGAAGTGTAGAGGATATATAAGTGGTTTTATAGGTGCAGATTACCACTTGGGGTAATCTGTCCTGGTTCAGATACTTCTACATAAAAAGCACAAATGATCAACATTGTGCCCCAGATTCCTGGATTTATTCCAGACATCCTCTCTGCTCCGCGTCCATCCATCAGTCTGGCAGGAAACCTTTTAACAAATCAGATTTTACCTCACTTCCCAGAATTACTCCACAGACCTGTTTACTTCAGTCAGCCATTGTTATCTAGATGACACGGGTGACATACGCACAGTTCAGTGGAAAATGGGTACTTCTCACAAATTCTTCGCTTCTGCTTAAGAAATACAAATATATCCACACTTACAGATGTGCAACAGATGTGGAAACACACATGTTATTACAGGCAGCTGTCTCTGCTGTGTTTCCAGATCGTAAGAAAGACTTGGTGAAGCTGCAGGCAGGAGAGTACGTCTCCCTGGGGAAGGTAGAGGCCATGTTGAAGAACTGCCCTCTGGTCGACAACATCTGTGCCTATGCCAACAGGTGTGTGTTTGTGTGTGTGAGTGTTAGTGTTAGTGCATCGATTGAAAAGACTACAATGTGATTTTTTTCAGTAAGGGGATCCGTTGAAGTAGTTGTAGCTTAGCTTCTACTCAATTACTTGTTAAATGTTTGTCAGTTGGAAACTTGTACTTTGTGCGACAAGAGCTAAACACCAGTTTGTTAATCATTAAAGGTACCCTGTGGAGTTTTTGATCACTAGTAGCACTGTGCAGCCATGTCTTCACGAGTGGGTCCCTGTTTTGTTCCTGCGCACATGTGCACACGCAGATCACGAGATGCACATTCCTGCCAATGATTTCACACTAATCCACTGATCTACCGGTGGCGGTCATGCGCCAAAATATGTAGCGATGCACCAACAAAGGCAGTGAAGAAGATGACTGCTAGCAAGTAAACATGGATGTAAACAATACAGGTTTCAAACTTTCGAGAAAAATTGCCACACACAAGGAGTTTTGGTGAGTAACACAGAAACTTTGTTTGTTTACAAGAAAACTCCACAGGGCACCTTTAACCTAACAGTTTCATATTTGACACTGTGGGTATGTGATTCACTGAAGCATATTATAGAGCAACTGGTTTTGAAGGTGGTGGTGCCTCCTGCTCCATTTGATTCCAGAGAATCTGAACAGATTTCTGTGTCGTAGTGAAACAGATACTGTTTTAAAGATATTTGGAGGTTACAATCTCTTCACACTCTGTTCAGGCATGTGTTGTTTCCATTTCCTTTTATGGGTAAATATCTCACTTGGAGAAGAATTGATGGCTTGTGCTCGCACAGTGTTTGCGCTCCATCTCCTCATTCGGCCGAATGTTCAGTTGCTAGAATACACACAAAGAGAAGTATCACTTAATAACTGCACTCTGTCTTTCTTTCGCTCTGGCATCCGTCTTCCCGTCTCCTCTCCTCCCGCTCTGCAGTGATGAGACATACGTGATTGGCTTTGTGGTGCCCAATCACAAGCACTTGCTCGCTCTGGCCGATCAGTACGGTATCAGAGGCTCATGGGAGGAGCTGTGCAACTGTAAGGCCATGGAGGAGCTCGTCCTCAAGGTCATCACCGAGGCTGCTCTAGCAGGTGAGAAGAGGTCAAAGACGAGGTCGGTTTTACCATGTCAGAACTTTTTAGGGTTGCATGTTAATGTTTGGTTTTCTTCTGTTGTAGCCCAGCTGGAGCGCTTTGAGATCCCTCGCAAGATCTGTCTGAGCCCAGACCCATGGACTCCAGAGACGGGATTAGTGACTGACGCATTCAAGCTCAAGCGCAAGGAGCTGAAAACACATTACCAGGACGACATTGAGAGAATGTACGGTGGGAAATAACAAGGACCAGCACTGCATCGTTCACTCTCAAAGTACAGACCAACACTTGACTCTGAACACTCCCAGTACCCTCCCACTGCCCCCTTACTGTATATCCTTCCCCGTGAACATAAGAGCCACCGTGATCTGTTGTAAATCTTAACACTCCTCTCAAAGAAAGAAGGATCAGGATATGGTGTTCCAACATGGAAGTGGCTTTTACTTGAATTTGTAACTAAAGACAGGCTAAAAAAGTGCTGAGGAAAACACAAAAGATGCCTTTTCCCTTTTTTCCGCCCAGGTGTATGACCTCTGTGTGGAGATCTTTATTGTTCCAGATGTGAGTTATGAAACAGATGGTGTGTTGGCTGATGTTGTCTGTTGAACTCTGTCTGAGTGCCACAGCAGAAGCTTGGGTTGGGTCGACAGGTTTGTTGCCTCGTTGCTTCGTGCTCACCCGTGAGACACTAGATTGGTTATGTATGTCTCTAAATCATCCCTGTAGTTCATTTTGATCCTCTTCTACATAAACTTCTTTTAACTTAAAGGTCTTCTTCCTGCAGGTCAGGAGACGGTTAATTCTTTTGTTTCTTTTTTTTTCTTTTCTTTTTTGTGTTTTGAGTTCTGTCGGTGGTTTATTTTGTCTCCCACCCACAGTCAGACTTTGACTCCCACGGTCGCGGGACGTCAGCACATCTTGATAGAAAAAGCACAAAGTCATTTTAGGGCAAATGAGAGCAGGTTGGTAAACATAGTAAGGTCATATCTGGTCCAACAATTTTTATCTTTTCATCATCAACATTGTCCCTTTGTAGGAAAATGACAAAAATTGCACCTAATAGTCTTATTTACAAAGAGAAGAAACAAAGATGCACTGTTGTTTAGTCTATTGTATTTTCCTACAGTGATAGAGAATAATTTTTTATGTGCTGTACAGACCACATTGTGCACAAAAATGCACATTTACTTGCATGTGTTACAGATGGAATGACTGTGTAAGCATTGTCGTATTTGATAAATCATAGTGCAATATGAAAATGTATCATTTCTGTCCAAATACAGCAGCTGGTTACAGATAGGACATAAATATAAGTTTCTCAGCGTGCGTGGGCGCACCGGTTGAAAAATGAGCATACTTTTATAAGTGCGACTTCTGCGCGTGTGGCTAACATTCATTCTGCAGGACTGTCATTACCAGCTTAAAGCCTCGCCGCATATTTCTGTCATCTGCACGAGTGTGACTAAGTGAGTGAGCCATCCAGTCCATACACGGCACAAACATGGCCCCAGCATCCCTCACAATGTGACACCTGTTGCCTTCTCTTCGCCTTTCTAATCCCTGACTGAGTTTTGAATTTGATGCCTCTCCTTAAGTGTACATATGTGTATGTGGAGCTGTGATCAGCAAAGGAAGCACATGTATAGCCTTTACTTTAACTTAAGCTTTATTATCATAGAGCAGTTTTTGGAGCTCCACTCCCTCTTTGTATCAAGAGCCTGCCTTGTAACATAAGTGCATCCAGCTATTTATTTGTAATTTGCCTTTGGAAAAAATACACAAATGAAGTAAATAAAGATTGTGTTTGGTCTACATGCAGGAGTATTTTATTGTTTTGGAGAAGTACATTTAATATTTCTGCCACAGTCACCAAGTCTAATTAATTAAATTGAAAGTATTGCGCACTATAATTCTTCTGTATTCAGCACATCCGCCTCATTGGGTGTGAAATCAATGCCCATGTGACCAAAACAGACAGACAGATGATGACATTTATTTATGTCTGTGCAGCTGAAACAATGGAACTGAGTGAAATCAGCCTTCACTAATTCAATAATAGTCATGAGCGACTGGGACCTAATCCAATTCAACCATTAATACCGACCATTTATTAGAGTATTGGAGGTGTAAATTCCCAGTGTCGTCAGACTGATCATTGGCTGTGTCTGGTGAAAATGAAGGAGTTCAGTCAGACTATCGAACTAAATCAGTCAATTGGAGATCACTTTTTTAAAGGAAAAGGGGACACAAAAAATCACTGTAAAAATCATGAACAGTTGAATCAAACGCTAATGTAAACAGCAATAAAGCAGCAAACAGATGTCCTCTGCCTGTGAATTTGATACTTATTATCTTATGAGCTTTGGTCTCTGTTTGATCTTCTACTTCCCAGATCTTGCAGTCCCAGGGAAGCAGGCATCACAGAGTTGCCGTTGCACGCACTAAGCAGCTGCAGGATTATATCTCTTTTGATGAGACTTGCTTATGCTACTAAACCTATGCTGTTTCCAAAATCCTACTGTAGCTTTACCATTCTGCACTGATGAAAAGTAACTGAGTATTATTTTACTCCAGTACAATACTTAAGTACAACTTTGAGCTACTCAAAATACTCACTTCATTTTGTGTTTTATGATACATTATACTTCTTCTCTACTACATGTCAGAGGGAGATATTTCACTTTTTACTCCTTCACATTTATTTTACAATTAAAGTCAGTAGTTACTTTTTAGTTTAAGATTTTACATTGAAAAAACATATAATACGCTTATAAAATGCAATGCATTGTTAAAGACCAAAGACGAGAAGCATGCAAACAATGGTTCCCAACCCTTTTGGCAGTGTAGTTGGAGCCCCTTGTCATGTTTGTTTTCAGTTACACCAAAAATGATTGTCCCTCTAAACTTCTCAGATTGTGTCACTCAAATAACTGTTTGAAGCCCAAAGATATTTATATTTAAAATTTCACAACAAAAGCAAAGATTTAAGTCCAAAAAATGCAAAAAAACCCCAAAACATATTTGTGCAGATTTGGAGCAGCTACAACAGTAAAATGCTGCTTACACATTGATACATCAGTATTAACAATAATGTCATACATAATAATATGTCAGTTACATGAATGGATACTTTTACTTTTGATACTTTTAATACTTCTTTTATTTAAGTAGAAGTTTGAACTCAGGGCTTTTACTTATAATGGAGTGTTTCTGCATTGTTGTATTGGCACTTTTATTTAAGTAAAGGATCTGAGTACTTCTTCTACCACTGGAATTTCACTGGAGATTAATAAAATGTCCCTTCGACTTATTGTAAATCATCTGAATATTTGTCAGTATGAATTCAGTTTCCTTCATGGAATCATGGCATGTCTTTGCCTGTCTCTCTCTGTATCACTCATACACTGGTGGTGTGTGCAGTGGCGAGTTTACTGAAATAATTTGTTTTTGATTGTAGTCTGTCTGTCACTTCCAGCATGCCATTCTTGAATGTTTTGCATGATTTTATTCATAGGCTTTAGGTTCATTTGCAAGGCAATTGAAAAATCCTGTGTGATAAGGAGACTGCTCCAGTGTGGCATTTGTAGATATGGCCATGGCCTATTACACTCTGACAGAGAGTGTGATTGAGCGGCTCTGGGATTAATTCATTTCTTATCACCAGTTTCAAAACAGTTGTTGTTTCTCCGTAAATGTATTTTTCCATCACATCCCCTCGAGGTCTCTTTCTGTTGGACTCTAGAGATGATGAAGTAACTCTTCAGTAAATTAGTAAGTTTAATATACTCACAGGCATTTGATGATTTCATAAAAAATATACCCCAGAGGCGTGAATAATGTCAAACATATTTTTATTTTTTTTTAACATAACGTCCCTTCAGGGCTTCCATAGACACAGGACTCATCTTACAATCAGTCCCCATCACGTGACTCATGATGAAACTCCAGGGTCTTTGTATAAATAACTTCATCCTTTTAGTAGTGCCGCAAACTCCAAGAGAGCTGCAAGAAGATAGAAGCCGTAAAGGTTCACATGAGACTTAGCTCCTCAGTTTGGTGAGTAGACAATTTATGACATTGTTCTTATTGTTTATAGAATGTTAGTTTAGTTTTATATAAACTAAATCATTGTGTGAAGACTTGTGGTAACTTTTTCTAAGTAGGTTAAGTTTTCTTCAACACAAAAAGTACATAATTGTTAATAAGTACAAAACTTCAAAATAAAACCAACAACATATTTTATAAGAAGTTGTTTAGTTAAGTATCATGATTAAAACTTAAGAATAAACTTTAAAGTTGCATTTTGAAAAATGCACAAAACCCTAAACTGTACGTACTGCCTTAGGGTTCAGGTATAGCAAGTTTCACTTTTTGTCCTACTCAAATAAGGCCCATGATGAAATTTCATCATCAGAGGTTGAAAACATTTTTGGTCCATAACGTCATAGTTGCGGGTGTATAATGACTCTACAAATATTTTTTTCATAGTTTTTCATCACTTTTTAATCACTTGTACAGCAAAACCCCACTCATTGGGAACCTATCCTTGTGCGTAAAGCGCGCGTAAAGCGTGCGTAAAGGTGAAAAAAATCCTTACATTTATGGATGTACTTCTGTATGTTTTTCACAGCACTTTCTAGGTCCTACACATAGGCTCCACTAAAGAAATGGAGCACCTGGAAAACTCCACAGCATCACCCAAACGCCTCTCCCTGCACACACAGAGCACCGCGGACTCTCAGGCGGACAAAAGCGACGGGAACGCGTACCTGTACATATTAATAGTCATGTCTTTCTACGGAGTCTTCCTCTGTGGTATAATGCTGGGCTATTTCCGCTCCAAAAGGAGAGAGAAGAGGAGGATCAACGTCTTTACGCGCCTGGTGCACGAGGAGGAGCAGAGGGAGTGGGGCGCGCTGCCCAAGAAACACAGCCTCACCTTTCCCGCCGCTGTCTCGGGACTGCAAGCGGTGCAGGTGTCCCTGCCTTTCTGCGGTAACCACGGCAACCACTTTGGACACCTCCACTACGAGGGCGCGCTGCCCTCTCCGCTGGCGTGCGCGCTGTGCACGGAGCAGAGCAGCATCAGCTCCCTGTGCTCCTCCGCGGACACGCGCTTCGCCATAGAGGAGGAGTCGGACAGCGGCACGGCGGAGGAACCGGAGGAGAACACGAAGGGAGGATCCGAGAACAGCGGAGATGATTCAGGCTGAACTCCGCCCAGAAAGACTGTGTGTTATCCTCCACGGCCACAAAGAGGAGAAACATCACCTGGAGAGAAGACCAGGAGGTTCTCACAGAGGCCCAAACTGTCCGACCATCAGCAACGGTCAAATCGTCTATCTGCCATAAAAACTCCCCAAACCAATATCATCCATGATGTAAGGGCTGGAAAAAGTCAAACCAGACTATGTGGCCAATGTGATGTGTATCAGGCCTTAGTCAGTGAGTAGCTGACAGTTTAGAGGGGGCATGGGCTCAGAATAGTTTTAGTTTGGTGTGTTTTGAACTGATTTCAAACATTTTTGTATGATCACTGCTCTCCATATTTACAACAGTATAACTTTTGACTCAATGCCACACCTCACCATACCCAGCAACAACATGAAACCACACATACACATCACATCAGGCCACTTGTGGCCAAATACATTTTTTCTTTAGTTCTTTAAATATAATTTTAAATGACAAGATAATAGTGGTGAGAGTGAAACATATGACTACAATCTATAGACAGTGATGTAATTATTCAATTCAATCATATACAACTTTGTTTATCCCTGCGTGGGCAGTTGAATGCAGCAGCTCACCGCCCAGGTCAACATATACACATCAAAGGCTATATGCTGGAATCATTAATAAATACATTAATAGATAAATATGAATATCCAAATATATCTAAACACACACAAGTAATGTAGTCCTACAAAAGAATGGAATATTATACCAAAATGATGAATGATGTTTTATTTTGATTATACTATTATATGGTATTATTTCATTGTATAAGTATGACTTTGCCTCATTTGGTGGTGACCCCTCCCTGCCTGAGCCTCCTCCTGACGCCACACTGAGAACCAGCTCACTGGTTTTGGCTGATGACTCACCCTGCAGGGGACTGAGTGAGAGACTTTCTGGCTCTTTGGACTGAACTTGACTTGCTCTTGCCAACATGGTCTCGAGTATTGAAACGTACCTGGAACCCACTTGAAAGACTGCCTAAACTAAAATGTGTTTGTTGTAGCTTCATGATCGACACTGTTCGCACACAGTCAATGATGTAGGTTTACTTGATGAAAGCAATGCACTGTACATATTGTTTGTATTTTTCACTTCATAAGGCTTAATTTAAGACGGAGTCTTTGTAGTGTTTCAGAAAAAAATAAATGCTTATGAATTAATATGAGCTTTATTTTCTTCCCTTTTTTTGTTGTATTATGATGTTTCACCAGTGGAGGGCACTCTTGCAGTGCTTTCTGAGTGTGGTTGCTTTTAACAGATATGATAAGATGAAAGGGAGATGAAGCAAGGGAAAGAGTGGCTCTATTATTGTCATGTTATTTTTAGAGATAGCCTACATTAGATCATTAGAATAATGCAGAACAGGACAGATAACTGAATCAGTACCACCAAAGCACCATAACTCTTCTTTTTTAGCTCATATCCTCAGTTAAAAGTGTCTCTGACCCTCTATTTCTTACACAGACGCAGCAGACTGTGACCCAATTATTTCAATTATGTTAAACTGACAACGCTCAAACTTTTGGTGGCATTTACGGAGCTAGAAACAGGAGGGAGATGGGTTATTTTTTCATTTATTAGTATTATTTCGTTGATGTGGACGTTTATGGTCATGCAAAAGACCCCCGAGGGGCTCATGGACTCCATTTAAAGACCCATCAGACTGGGTTATCACATGTTGAATGACAGAGAAAACAGTCACTGAGGCTTTTCTCTCCTCTTTCAATGAACAGTTTCCTTGCCTGAAGATTAAAAAAAAACCAGGGAAAGATGCCAGGAGGCAGCTTCAGGTTTTCTGTTTCTCTAAGGCAACGTTCTTTTGTGTTTTCTCTCTGCTGCGTCACTCAACCCTGCCTCTCTCTCAGGCACACACACACACATTCACACACATACACAGGCTATCAGCAGCGCCGCAGGCTCTCAGTCCCACAATTCACTGCAATGACAGCTCGCCACACCAACGTAAGCAACAATAATGGCCAGAGGGAATACACACATAGATTTTATGACGTACATGTATTGACAGTGTAATAGCCATTATGGGCCCACAGGCGTCTGAAACGGTCTGGGTTGGTTTTGTGTGTGTGTGTGAATGGATTTCGATCTCTTTCTCCTCTTTCATTCAGGCATTTTCAATGTAGCGCCATTGTAAATAAATCTCTGTGAACTGAAAGGACAAGGCATCATTAGGCAGGAAATCAGCGACATTGTCACAAAATATTTGTTTATGTGTTTTTCCTCATTTCACTTGGCTTAGTCTGAACCTACAGTCTGTCAGGTATACTCAGAGTTTAAGAAGAATTAGCCTCAACTTTTAGCTCTTATTAAGAGAGGCTTATTGACTCTGACTCGGCCACTCCTCGACATTAACGCTGTTGTTTTTAAGCCATTCCTGTGTAGCTTTGGCTTTATGCTTATAAACATGGCATTTAGTCTGATGACCAAAAATGCTCAATGCTTTTGTCTCGTCACACTGTAGAACCTTCTTCCGGCTGACTTCAGAGTCTCTCGAGATGCCATGTGAGTTTTTTAGGAGTGTCTTTCTCTTTGCCACTCTCCCATGAAGCTGCGACAGGTCAAGCACCCAGCCAGCTGTTGTTGTATGAAGTGTCTCCAATCTGAGCCCATGAAGCTTCTTGCATGGTCACTTTTTAACCATGCTAGCAGCTTGGCTCCAGGAATGGCAATGTCTGTCTGTCGTCAGTGGATCAGTCCAACACTTTGGTCCAGACATCTCAACATCTACTGGATGGATTTCCATGAAAGTTTGTACAGATATTCATGATCCTCAGTGGATGAATCTTAATGACTTTTGGTGATCCCCTGATCAAGCGCCACCATGAGGCCAACATTTTTGTCTTTTAGTGAAATATCTCAACAACTATTGGATGGATTGCATGCAATTTGGTACAGGTATCCATGGTGCCCAGAGGATGAACCTTAAACATTTAATTTGGTAATCCCTGAATTTTCCTCTATTGCAACCATTAGGTAAAAGTTTTCACTTATCCCTGGAAATATCTAAACTTACACTAGATAGATTGGTACAAAAAAATGCTACAGACACTCATTATTCCCAGAGGATGAATCCTAATGACTTTTGTGCCACCATGAGGTTGACATTTTTGGCTTTTAGTGAAAAATCTCAACAACTGTTGGATGGATTGGCGTTAAAATTTGGCTTATCTACTTTGGTTTATGACCAAATACCTGAAAAACTGATGACAGTCCCATCAGCTTCATCTGTACTTTGTGTTTAGTGTAAGTCACAAATGTTAGCATACTAACCTGCTAAACTAAGATGATGAACATATCAATCATTATACCTGCTTAATATCAGCATGTTAGCATTGTCATTGTGAGCACGTTCGCATGCTGACATTAGGATTTATCCCAAATCATCACTGTGCCAAAATACAGCCTCACAGAGGTGCTAGCATGGCTGTAGACTCTCAGTCTTGATTTAGATTTTCTCTGCTTTTGCTTTTGTCTCATGAGGTACTGAACGAAAGGTTAAGGACAGCATGCTCTAGGCAGATTTACAGCTGTGCATGATGGATTTAACCATACATGTTCACTGACTTGGAAATGTTGTATCCATCCACTGACTTATACTTTATCAATCACCTTGTGGCAGAGTTGTTTGGAGTGTTCCTTTGTCTTTGTGGTGGAAGTATTGCCACGATACCCTCCAGATACACATGTATTTATATTACAATCTGCAATCTATAAGTTGATCACCATTTATTAATTATGTGACTTATAAAACTAATTGGCTGCACATGTGGTGTTTTAGATGTATCCTATTAAAGGAGGTGAATACTTCCTAGATTTCTTTACAGAGTTCAGTTTTGACTTAAAGGATCTTTTTCTGTTGATCAGTGTAAAAAAAAAAAGCCACATTAAATCCACTTTGATTCATAAAAATGAAAACTTCTGGGGGGGTGAACATGCTCAAGTTCCTAGATAACAAAAAATACAAGAAAACAATATTAAAGCTATTAAAGAATCTGAATTATCTTCTCTTTGCCCACAAAGAGATCAAAAAAGTGTGAATTGCTGTGAAAAGAAGAGCTAAAGAGGGAGACCGAAGCATTCCTGTATCTCTCCCTCTCTGTATTCCTGTCTTCAGGACAGCTTGACACAGATGCAGACTTGTCGAAGCATTTAAAATCTTATTTCCTACAAAACATAAACACCCCACTGAATAATGAATGTACAACAAACACACACGACCACACAGTGAACCATTCATTTGTTATCAACAAGGAAGTTCAGGGGGATGCACCGCTGTGTCTCGAGCAAGGAGCAGGAAAAATATGTGCAAGCTGCCTTGTCCTCTTTTATGGTGCAACAACAGCTGTGTGTGTGTGTGTGTGTGAGAGAGAGAGAGAGAGAGAGATAGTGGGACAGAAGGCAACAAAGTTTTTCTCAGGAGAAAGAACGAGTAAGAGTAAGCAGGGTGAGAATAAGAAGCAGATGTGATGCATGGAGTGTCTCCTGCAACGTGAAGCAGGATGTTTGTCATTAGTGTCCCCCTGTGGGAGTCGATGGTGGAGCCTGTGTCCTGCCTCGGGCCTCACACATACACGCCATTAATGAGTCTGGAAATGAGTCACTTTGAATCTACCATCTCTCTCCCTGTTTTTATCCTTGCCCCCTCCGTCCTCCCTCCCTTATGTCTCCTCATGAAACTTCTTTTCATTAAGTTGAGATTTCATCAGAAAGGGCGGTTTGTGAGTATATATATTTGATCTATATTCACTGCACTGGTTGGGAGTGGGAATTTGTTTTGATCACATTAGAATTAGTATTAGTATGAGCATTAGTAGTTATATTACAGAAGCATTTCACATTACCATTGCTAAACATTTGGGGGAGACACTGCCTATACCTTTATGTGTTGGCATCAAATTTAAAGCTGCGCTAATCAATATTTTTACATGAACAATGGCTCAAATGACTATATGTAATGTGAAAGTCCTCACTTGAATTGACAAACCCACAAAAAATTATCATCACCCGACTCTGCAATCCCCTCACCGGCTCCACGTAGGTTTATAGCCTATTTCAGCTCGTTGTTTGGTTATCTGGCCTGCAAATGAACGTTTGGTTCACTCTCACAGCTCTCATCAGCATTTTTTCCAGCAGCTGCACAAAAAAGCAGTTTTGAGCAAAACTGCTTTGACAATGGTGAAACAACTAGCAAGAAAAAGATCTGGTTACATTTTATCAGAAGTTGGTGGAGACCAAAACAGAGCTAAAAAAAACGGAAGAATATTGGAATTACATCCATCTAGTCACAAGAAACACGACTCCAAATAAATATTAATGTTGCTCCGTGAACATGGTGAATATATTAGCATTTAGCAGTTAAAAAGACAGATAATTCCCTCAGAAGGCAAACTCCAAATGAATGCTAATGTTTCTCCATGTTTACTGGATGGCAAGTGTTGGCTAACATGTTGGCCATATCAAATTTTTAAGAACATAATATGCTAAATGTGGGATTTTCTGCTTTGATAGAATTCTGAGCTTAATACCTATCAATATTTTTATCTTTTTATATATTAAAGGATCAGGTGACTGGGTGTAATATGAAACGTGTTGCATAGTGACAACCCCACAGAGAACTGCCATGAGATGGCAGGGCCCAAAACAAAGCTAAAAGAATAATGGTCTTTCATTAGTCAGGTCACCAGAAACACAACTCCAAACTAATGCTAATGTTGCTCAGCATTGCTAGAAGTGTAACTAGCCAACTCTTTGCTAACACATTCACTTTAACAACTTTATAGGATGATAATATGTCGATTTTATACTTGCAGCTTGTTTCACTGGCCATACTGGCAAAATAAATCAGTTAATACAGGTTTAAATGCTTTGGTCTCCTGAAACCTTTCATGGCTTCCTCAAAGCAAAATTTGTGTTTCAGACTTATTTAATAAAATGTTGGAATATTGCTTTAAAATATTTCCAGCTTCAGTTGAAAAACACTTGGTATCAATATCAACCTAGAAAACCCCCATAAATGTAACTAGTTTTACTCAACCAACCTTTAACTGGTATGAAGCTGAAGTCCACCTGATAAAGGCCAATCGGTTGTCAGCTGATATGCAGGCCTGCATTGGCTGTGATAAATTACAAGACCTTTCTGGGTCATGGAAATTGAGCAAATTATAATGTAACATCAAAGCAATTACAGTGATGTGGCAGGTCTGCCTCACCCAGGATCTCACCACGGCTGACAGTTATTATTAAGGGACGATATGAAAACCTATGTACGAAGTAACTTCACTTGGTCAAACTGGTCAAGATTAGTAACAGCTTAATGATGCACTAATTATGTTTGAGTACAGTTATGTGGGGGATTATATGCCACAAACTCATATTTGAGGAGCTTTGATCATTTTAATTCTCTTGGTGTGCTACTTTTGGGAATCTAGCTGCATTCCTTTCATGTTCAAAAATGTTCTTAAACTGTATTTTTACTCACCTTCGTTTCTCACTAGGATGAGCTGACACTCCTCATCTGAGCTCCATCAGTCTCCTGCTGTTGGACATTTCAGTATGTCACCCTAATCCTATTTACTGTACATACTGCAGCTCACAGCCTCTTTGGCAAAGTAATAAGGTGGCCTTTGGAAGCAGAAGTGCCGCAGCGATGGAAATGTACTCACGAGGCACTGCTGACGAGCTGATTATAAGAACCACAACTTTCTCTGGAGTTCTCATTTCGACTCTGACCTTTTGATCTTAATCTCAGAGAACGTTAAAGTCTAATCTTAGAAAGCTTCTCATTATATTTTGTTTGTTTAATGCACCATTCTCCTGAGCAGATCATAATAACTTTTTCAAACAATTGCAGGCGTCGGCAGGAGCCACTGTCTGCTGAGACACTTGATCTTGACTGAATTAATGAGAATTTGGCTCAGAACGAGAGGTGTTCACCTCTTTATTTAGAGCCTGCAACACAATTCATATTGCTTTGTGCGCTGTCCTTCTCCTCTCTGAATAAACTAACTAATTCTGTCCGTTTTCAACAGTCCCTTATCCAAGACTGCACTCACACACCTGTCAACACTGACAAAAGAGAAAGCAAATGGGCTCGAATGTTTGCTTGTCTGCAAATGAAATGTGTTGCTTTCAGAGTGCGGATAGCCTTGCTTTCCTGAACACAAACAGCAGTCAAGAGTCAACGTTTTACCTAATGGGTGTTACTATGGAAACGTAAGCCAAAGGCTAATTTGCATCTGTGCTGCTGGTCCGGAGAGATCACAGCTACAAGTCAAGAAAGAGGAGACTCACCAAAACACTGAATAAATGAAAAAGACAATTAATTGTCTGAATAATGTAAATGAATCTGCAGAGTGACACGTGGCACATTTCATTCTTTTGTTGACTGTAATTTATTCAGTGGAAAATAAGTCGCATACTGTAGATTTATGCTCTATCTGGAGTCCTTGCTGATATTTGGCTTTTTATTAAAAATGTTATATCTATGTCAGTGATGAACATAAGACATTTGACATACAGTATATAATATACTGTATATACATGTAAGAAGGCCTTTGCCCAAATTGATTCTTAAAGCTGCTCTAACAAATATTTTTATACAGTATAACAACTGATCAAATTACAGTGGGTAATATGTGAAAGGCGTTGCTTGTAGTAAGCAAAATTAGTACCCAACTCTGCAGTTCCCCTCAGCTACGGAGCGCATTGTTTTGGTCTTCTGGCCCACAACTTTATCGTTTTGGTTCACTGTCACCGCTCTCATCTCATCTCGCTCTCTTGTTCCCAGCTGCAGCGGTTGCAACTGTTTTCAGTAAAAAAGTTATGATAAACCCACTGTACAGTACCCGTTTTGAAGCATTTTGCAGCTAAAGAGCCAGATATCGTTCTCACTAGTTGGTGGAGACCAAAGCGGAGCTAAAAAAAATAGAGTGAACATTGGTCTTATATTTGCCAGGTAGCCAAAAACACAACTCTAAATGAATGCTAATGTTGCTCCGTGTCTGCTGGATGTGTCAAAAAGCAATTTTTTTGCTAACACCTTTACTATGCCACACTTCTACAGCTTGGTGCACTGCCCCAAAGTGGCCCAAAGTTGTTTTAGAGTGCAGTGGCAGGATAATGGTTCTGTTATGTGGATGAATATTCTTATTTGCTTTCTTGTCGAGTCTTAGATGAGAAGACTGATGCCACTTTATATCTGTCCAAGACTACATTCAGCAGACAGTTAGCCCAACTTAGCATAAAGACTGAAAACAGGGGGAAATAGTTAGCCTGGCTCTGTCCAAAGCACCTGCAACGTCCACTAATAACGTATTATATGTTGTTGTTTAACTGGTCAAAAAAAACGAGGTGTTGGTGTGGTTTTAGGTGGCCTTGGACAGAACCAGGCTAGCTGTTCCCCCTGTTTCCAGTCTTAATGCTAAGCTAATGACATAACAGTGGCAATCCACTCATCTAACTCTTGGCAAGAAAATGCATTTTCCAAAATGTTGCACTATTCCTTTAATGGTTACTTATTGTATATTGTTAGAACTGTTTTGACATAAAAATGTCATATCATATTTGTAAAAAGGTGGAGTGTTTTCTACCAAACTTCCGCCTTTAGTCATTTGTTGCAAAACAACACACTGTTCTTAAAAGTACCGGAGATATGTGATGTCTCCCTTGAAATATCATGTCACCCACTGCATGAGCTGTCCCTTTTATAAAAGAGTCTGACTAATGTGAAACACTGGGGGGGTGTGGACACGTGTGCCATCAAGACAGGCATAGCAAGTCTTACCCAGGTCTGACAATACTTGGTCACGGCTTTATTAGCAGTGTGTGTGAAGCTCCATCAAGTCAGTGGGAGGCGTTGTTCCTTCCTGCCAGTTTTGCCTGGATCACTACTAATGAGCATAGTAATCATAGTTCACTGTCAAAGTGCAGAAAAGCCAAATCTCCATTTATTTCTCCCTGGAACTGACTGGACGAAACATGTAGCCGGCTCTTTAGCGGCAAATAAAGCAAACAGCAGAGAACATCGCTTTCTGCTGGCTGTTTAAACACACCTGTCTAATGAATGGCAAATTGAGCCACACTGGTTAATTACGCGCTCAAAGACCTGTCCCCTATAGGCTTGTTACCATGACGACCATACGCCAGTGCTGGAGCTTCCATCATTATCTGCATGAAAGCTGCACCGTGTTAGTGTCACTAATAAACACAACTGATTCAAGCAAGAAAAATCACTTAATCCTTCTCCTAGTTTGCACTTAGTGTGACTGAACTGTAGATAGATCCTGTGACTGGTGTGGCGTGTCTCCTGTCTGAGTCACATTTATGAGTACTTTACTGTGGTGCACACTGGTACATAGTGTGCTGATGATACATGTGGGAAATGTTTCCCCTGTGGAGGGATTAAATGGCTCTGCTACCTCTGCAATGTTGCAGCAGGTCTGTCAATCAGTTTCTAAATGTCTGTATTTAAGTCTGGAGTACAAGGAGGCTAATTGTGTCTTAACTGACATATGGTATAAGTAATTATAAGCTAGAATTCAATTCTGCATGGGCTGAGAATCTAATAAAGCCTGTTAATGTGGCAACATCTTGAGCGATGCACATAATTTCACAATTATTATTTCATCAGTAGGTGATTAGCATTTTATTAGCTCAAAATATGTTACACCACTGCCAACCAGTTTAGCGAAAGAGTTTTATTACATTTTGAGAAGGTATTAAATTATCAGGTGGTTATTACAGCGTCAGTTTTCATAAGGAACTAAAGGCCTTGAAGCGAGGAGACTAAAGTGCGTTGTTAAAATGTACAGTAGGTTTTACAAAGGCACAGATGGTAGCATTCTGCACACAGATGTTTTTAGCGTGAACTGAAGTAGTTGCTTCAGTGCTTCCAGCTAATTATTCTGGGGGTATTGTGGGCTTCAACTAAACCCCCAAAACATGCCTGTGCTCACAAGACTCAGATGCAGCTCATGCCAACGCCCCTGCCGCAGCTCCCTCCGTGACCCCGACCTCTTCCTTATGTGGTATTTCGTATTGCTAATTTGACTAAAAATAAAAGATTAAAGCTTTAACGTTCATTTGTGTATTTATTAAGAGGCATTAGGTCTCTCAGCAGGGAACTCTCTCAAACAGCAGAGCCTTTTCTTCCAACTCCAACTGTACAATCCATGTTAATTCCACCTGTTAATGATCAGTTTGCGTCTCTGACTGAAATTGTTAAAAATGACATTTCAGTGACGCACAAACACACTTTAGAAGGGATATTTTACATTTGTCAAAGGTGCCAATTCTAAGAATAAGGCTTGATGAAGATTTTGTTTGCAATCTCTTTTCTCTGCATCTTTTATGTCTGCACTTCTCTTATCAATGTGGCACTAGAGTCCTCTTATTATATGTTTTTATTTTGTTGTTCCTCCTGTACCAACGGCAGACTTTCCTCCCTGCTCCAGTTGTTTTTTATTTTGTTTCCAATTTCCTATCATTTTAATTGTATCCCCATTTGGTTGGAGGCTACTTAATTGCCACTGCAGATATGAAAGAGGCACTCTGACACTCTGAAGGCCAGCACATCCTGACTTTTAGTCCCTATGCATCTCTTAGTTAGACCCTCTCTGCCTAGTGAATGCTCACGTTTTTTAAACTCCACACCCCCAGTTTGTACCTGATGAACCTGATGACATCATCAGGGTTGTCTTGGAAAGCTCAGAAGACGTTATACAGGTGTTCATTCACAGGCTGAATAATTGTCCCACAACAGGTAAAGTGAACTTGAAAGATTTCCCGCTATTAACTTACCAAAATAATTCAGGCTTTCATATTATCACTGTGCGTTTGTAAAAATACAGGAGCACGGCACTTCTAAGAAACTAGAACACACAATCGCATCACTTGGTTACTGATATGAATTTAAAGCAGTGGGCTGAACCCAGTCTATATTCTGTAACTGCTTCTCATTAACACCAAGATCATGTGACATTATCATCTGCCTAATTAGCGCCAGGCAGGTAGCAGCCTTTAACAGTGAGCTGCTACTGGCTGTTTGGGGACTAACTGCTTAACAGCAGTGTGTACAGTGGCTGAGTGTGCAGAGCAGTTATTTATACTAATGAACAGGGGCTGTGCAGAGGTGTGGGGGTGACAGAACAAAGTAGAGAAGGATGGAGAGAGTCAGACTGAGAAAGTGAGGGAAGAAGACTGTGCGAATCTAAAGACATGGGACGTGAAGAAGAAAGAGTTCAAGACAGCCCGTTTATTGAACTGCTGCCACACACAGATTAATTCAGCTGAACTGTGTAATACGATTGAATCAAACCAGAAATATATCAACCTGCTGCTTCCCTGTGAAGAAGATAAGACAACAAAGTAGCTGTTTGTACGCCGATTCACCTCCCCCCAACCCCCCAATTATGCCTTATTTCTGCTTTTTTTTCTTCTTCAGTGTTATAGTGTTTCTATTTCAAAAGTGTTTTCACCCTAATATGATAAGAACTCTGGAAAAACGCTTTATACTTTGAATTTTCTGGAAGATTTAAATTTTCAGATTTAAAGCTGCACAATGGGAGCATTTTCATCCTGGAAGAGACCACTCCCGTCAGGATAGAAATGTTAAAGGATAAAGGTGATCACTCAGAACAACTTTGTATTGATTTGCAGTGACCCTTCCCTCTAAGAGGACAAGTGGACCCAAACCATGTCAGCAAAATGGCCCCCACAGCATAACAGAGCCACCAGATCCCCACACAAGATCACAAATGGCCTGAATGACAACTGTCTGTCTCTGAATTAGTGAATAGTTATCAAACCTTTATGACATTATTGTTGCTAACACTTGCATTTGAATGATCCAAGTTTTTGTTGAGAGCAATACTTTGATCTGTCGAGTGTGTCTGTGTGCAAGGGAGAGAGAGAGGGAGAGACGCAGTATACAATGAAAGTAGTGAATTATGACTCATCCACTCAGGGTATTTATAGACAGAGGAACAAAACAGAGCAATAATCATTAGGGATGGATGTCACAAAATGACAACTTGCATGGAAAGGCGGTGTTACTTCATGTCTTCCTGCCTCCAGAGTGGAGATTAATCAAACTGAAGAGAAAAAGCAAAAGACTGTCGGAGAAAGAGAAGTAAGTCCTCAAATCTACAACAACAAAACAGGTCATTGCCTTCCAAAATGGCACATTTGAGCGTTTTTTGATATGGCACTGCTATGGTTCAGGTTAAGGAAAGTCCATGGCCTCTGTTAAAAGAAACCAGTGTTGACTGTTGATAGGAGATTGAATGTGAGGGGGATATTGTACAACACTACAGTAAATAGTGAGAGTGGACTTATCTTTAATCCACTCACCTGCGGAGGTATCTCTTCTCATAGCCGTGATATTGTCCTTTCAGTCTCTACTCAAAACACAATGAACACAGTTGAGGATAAGCACTGATATTGGGTGTCTGCCATGTGAGGACTATAAATGCGTTGCCATCCACTTGTTTTTCTGGGCATTTTCAATTTGCACATATAAAAAAACCTGAATGGATACGCAGAAAATAAAATAAAAAACAACTAAAAAATATCGCAAGAAAGTTTTTATGCTTGGCTGAGGTGGAGTGGTGATCGATAAAAACAAAATGTGACAAAGTACAGTGGAAACAGACTTCGATAAATCATAACCTACATGAAGCGTGTGACTCCAGTGAAGTGATGGACAATAGCGGCAGACTAAAACATCAGATCTGTGTGGAGTGATGAGGAGACTGTAACCTTCCTCACATTAACACATGAAACAAACATAAATGCCACATTTCCATCATGTTTTCTAGCTCATTTGACAAGCGCCCTTTCTTATTACGTCATCTTGTTGCATCCTCTTCTTCTGCAATGGTATAATGGCAACCAGCTGTTTTTCATGATGAACCAACTTCTTTTATTCACACGACGGTAATGGATGGAAACGTGCATTAATTCACACTTTCTTTTGCAGATTTTATTGAAATTCGGTGTAGGTTACATTTGGATGGAAACCTGGCTCATGTCTTTGACTGATTTTACTGTGTATATTTTTTGTGTTCTGTATGTTTAATTGTTTGCCTACAAATCAAACTAATTTCCCTCTGGGAAAATGAAGGGAATCAATCAACCAATTAAGCCATCCACACTACCACTGGTTGTAGTAGTGCTACTACTTGGATTCACAGCAGTCAAAATGGATTCCAATGGTGAGACAGCAGTATAATCCACTTGATTTGAGATTTGAACCTGCGAGCAGACACATTCAGTCATTTGTGCAGGTTAAAGTGCAAATCCTTCTTTTTTCTTCCACAGCTAGGTCTGTGGACACACTCTTTGGAACTACTTCATGCAGAAGAAATGGCACCATTGAACATTTCTGATCCCACAGAGGTCGGGGGATTATCCAGAATAAACAGGACAGAAATGTTGCTTTTGAGTTCTTCCAATTTCATTTTCTATGCCGAGCACCATAAATCAAACTCCATTCACCTCCATTGTATTGAGGTGGCGGAAGAAGTCTCAGAAGAGACGCTATCAGCATGGTTCGACACCATCAGGAGTAAGAGAAAAAAGATCATTTCATATGGGTGAAGTGATCCTTTAAAGCCGACTTTGAAGTGTTTTTTACTCAAAAGAAAGATTTTGGATGGAGAATCGCTTTAAAACTGTAAGCGTACAGGTAGTGAATAGGTTGCAGCAGTGCAGCACCCCATACGACTGTTGCACCTTCCAAGTATCCCTCAGGTAACACACTTATTTCCAGTTTTAAAAAAAAACCTCAAAAACCCATACCATTGTTCCCCAAATCCACACAACACCAAACAGACGTGCTGACCATGGTAGCCTGACAATTTCCAGTATCTGAAGACCAATCTAATCCTCCTCTACCACCATTCCCCCAAGGAGTTTACTAACTACAGTGACCTCTGTCAACAAGATGGGCTCTTACCCTTCAAATCTTCCAACTTAATTCCCTGAACAGTTTAGGAGCAACTAAAAGTTCTCTTTCAAACATCCAACAGTATCCCCAGCTGAATTCAGTATTTCTCCAACCTTAATGAGAACAGGCAGTCCTACCTTCACCTCCTCAGTCACAAAATAGTTTTGCAGTTTCACAGTTTAACTCAATGCAAAGAAAGTTTTAAGATTGTGATGCCGTATAATTTACCACCCTCACACATACCTGACACA
>NTHP01000215.1:568683-585202 GCA_003416845.1 Oplegnathus fasciatus
CTGCACATTTCTGTTCGATTCTCTCTCTTTCTATCCTCAGTGACATTTACAGAAAAAAGCTTATTTTTGATAAAGCCGAGTGTCAAGGCTACAGCTTGACAATAACTGATACATAACTGCAGTGAAGTCAAGTGAAGTGTCAACATATATATTGTATATACTGTATAAGCAATACAGCAGTCCTGCAAGGTTTTCTGTTGTCAGTAAGTTACTACAACTGACATCTTATGAGTCACAGGGCGTCCGTTTACACAGAACAATTATGAAATCCTGGAAACAGAGCTTATACTGTCATATTTAACACTGTGGTTACCGAAGCATATCACTGAGCAATTTATTCTTATAACATAATTAATTACTTTATTTATAGCAATGCTCACCGCTCTATATTTACAGATTTATTTATTGAGTTATTATTTTGGATCTCTTTGACAAAATCATTTTAGTTGTTCAGACTTTGCTGGCTACTTCTTTGCTCACCTCATCCACAGATAATTGTCTGTTCCTTATATTCACATCCTGTTCTTTAAAGCTGCTATAGTCAATATTTTCATTTTAACAATCGATCAAATTGCTATATGTGATGTGAAAGGAGTTACTCCTACTGACAACCCCACAGGTAATTACCACCTAACTCTGTAGTTCCCTTTAAAATAGCTTTACAGAATGTAATGCATTATTTTTGTCTTATACATTTTCTAATATATGCTGATGGCACCTTAACCTGAAAGTGTTACGTGAGTTAGAAGAGCTGAAGAAGTTCTGTTGATGTTGCTGTTGTTGACCTGAAAGGGTTGTAAGCATTGAAAGGACTTGAAATGTCAGTTGAGGAGAAACAGATCAAATGCAGTTGAAATGTCCGCTGATGTGTACTGTAAGTGGTGAGAGCAGTTTAATTGACAATTGAAGAGAAAGGAATGAAAACTGTTGAAATGTCAGTTGATGTGTTACAACTGAAATCAGTTGAACTGCCCTTTGGAGTGTACGAGATTAAAGCAGTCACAATGTCAGTTCAAGTGGTAGTAGTAAAAGTAGTCAAAAAACAGTTGTGACACTTAATTTTTTATATTTGCTTTACAGTATGAAATGAATTGTTTTTGTGTCATGATATATGTTGATGGCAAGTGAACTGTCAGATTATGTGTAAGATTATAAATCACTGATATAAATATTGTGTTGTGCTGAAAAACAACACATCTGTGTGTTTTCCCCTATGAAACACTTTGATGCAATCACTTAAAGGAGTGTGAAGACATCTAGTCCTGAGTGTAAGTGGTGTGTGTGTGTGTGTGTGTGTGTGTGTGTGTGTGTGTGTGTGTGTTTGTCTTGTGCCTCCCATGAGTCGCACAGCCAATCCAATGATATTACATGTTTGCCTCTCCTCGGGAGGGCATCCATCCAGAGAAGTACCATCTTTGGTCTCCATGGATACCAGCTGTGCACCTGAGCAAAGTGGAATTCATTGTTGGTGGAGAGCGAAAAAGAGCCTGGAGATGATACGTGAGATCAGCAGGTGTGTGTGTATGTGTGTGTGTGTGTGTGTGTTCTGGTAGCTTTTTAACTGGGTTTAACAGCACTGTGTAACAGTAAAAACATGGCATAATATGTTCAATCGAACATGCTCCTATAGAACATGCACGCACACACACACACACACACACACACTCCTCTTGCACTTCCCCCCTCACAGCCCCTCACTCTCCTCCCTCTCTCTCCAGTGACTCGGTATAATTGCAGTCATTTTTCTCTCTCAGTAATCGAACTCTCTGCGTGGGGATCAACATGACATGACACGAAAAGTACCAAGTCTCAGTTCTCATTCTCCAGTGCCAAGGGAGCTAATTGAATCCACAGTGAACCTCTGTCAACACACCTCAGATAATCCAGTTGTTTTGACACTTGCCACAATGAATTCCTTCCACCAAAATGTATGTGTTTGTATGTGTGTGAGTTCTGGCAGTAGCTCTGTTCGCAGTAAGGGAGACATAAAATGAAAAGATGAAGCAGCTAATGAAGAGAGATATCAACTGAGTATTTCCACTGTTGGGGCCCGGCAGCCGTCTGATGTGTGACGAGGGAGAGGAAACGGATGTGCATATAGATTCTGACAGCCAAGAGAGAACTAATTTGTTGGTCTGCCAGGGGTTGTTTGTTAGCTAAATGATTTCCTGACTGGTCCAAATATCCTGAGGAGAAAGATTAGAGAAACAGAAAGAGAGAAGACAGTTTAGTAATCCATGGAAACCTTATAAAACAGCATGCAGTATTGGCTTAGTATGTGTTTATTTCAAATCTGAAAGTCTATTTTTGATTTTAAATAACCTTCAGCGTGGCCAACTTTAATTAGACTTCATTGATCTGGATATATCGATCTCTCATATTGAAAGATGTCTCAAGTGGTTAAGTCCTTGCAGCTCTCCCAGATTAGCAGCCTGGTTCGGTTGCAGAAGACGAGTGTGTGCTGTATGTGTGTGCTTGCGTGTGCAAGTCCTGTCTGCTCTGTCAAGCTGCAAATACACCCAGCTAACTGGCAAGGCAGTCAACCAGTCGTGACGTACGTCAGAGCATAGACATCCTGTGCCATTCTCCCTTAGCTCTTTTTTTCTTATTTTCTTTGACAAAATCATTTTAGTTGGTCAGACTTTGCTGGCCACTGCTTTGCTCACCTGCTTTGCTCACCTCATCCTGACGGATAACTACCCTTTTCCTTACATTCACATCCTGTTCTTTAAAGCTGCCATAATCAATATTTTTATTTTAACAATGGATCAAATGGCTATATGAGATGCGAAAGGGGTCGCTTGTAGTGACAAACCCATGGATAATTATAATAATGATAATTATCACTTGACTTTGCAGTTCACTTATGTTACCTTCACGGAGCATTTAACATGTCAAAGCTCAATGTTGAGGTTTTACAACCACAACTTTACTGTTCTGGTTCAGTCTCAACGCTCTCATCAGCATTGTTTCTTAGCAGCAGCAGCTACCTGTGAGCTACCTGCTCAGCATTAAAATGAAGCTAGCGTAAGTTCAATCAGGAAGACTTTCTAGCCACTCATTCATTCACCTTTTCTCTTTCTCTCTCTCCTCCTGCTTCAAACACTGCCAGCTGATTGTGGGCGTTCACTCTCTCTGTTTAACCTACCAAATTTTGCCATGATCTCCCTGAGCCAATCCTCTCTGCTGCTGTCAAATTTTAAAACCATTCTCCTCTCTGCTGCTGTCAGCTGTCATTTCAGTGCGAAATTGAGACAACCCTCCTCCACCCCAGTCACCTCCAGCTCCCATCACATCCGGCTCCTGGGGCTCCTTCCACGAAACCCATCAAGTCCCACTCCGTGTAACATCCGTCCAGCTCTCCAGCCATTCTCCTCATCTCTTCACCACCACCACCAGTGTCTAGGCCCGGGGGGGATTTTCCTGTCATCCCATGGCATAACTACCCCCTAACTATGATGACGTCACAACAGGGTCTAATCGCCAAAGACTTTTCACACACCTAAATGCATTGTACACCAATACATTTATTGTTCACTCTTAACTAAGTCCTGATTGAACTGTAGACAGAAAAAGCTGGTGGCTCTCTGGAACTGTCACACACTGGATTCATGTCATCACTGTTTAGCCACACTAGCAGCATGGCTCTATGGACGGCAATGTCAGCTGCTTGACTTTGGTTGGTCCACCACTTTGGTCCACACTGAAAAATCTCAACAACTACTGGATGGATTGCCATAAAAATATGGTGCAACAGTTCATGGTCCCCAGAGGATTCAGAGTCCCACTGACTTTGATGATCCCCTGACTTTCCTCTAGCGCCAGCATGAGGTTGACATTTTGGGGATTTCATGAAATGTCTTGACAAGTATTTGATGAATTGCCAGAAAATATCGTACATATAGTCACCCCCTCATCTACACTATAATAATCTTCAATATTTTGGTTTATAACCAAATACATGCAAAACTAATGGCATTCCCATCAGCCTCAGCTGCACCTTGTGTTTAGTGTTTATTAGTAAATGTTAGCATGCTAATACACCAAACAAAGATGGTTAACATGGTAATAATTACTGTACCCACTAAACATCAGCATGCTTAAGTTAGCATTTAGCTAAAAGCACCACTGTGCCGAAGCACAGCCTCACAGAGCCACTTGCATGACTGCAGACTCTTAGTTTAGTCAGGTCTACATAAACCTGTTATAACTGATTTTTCTGGCCACTTTAGCCGAAACAAGCTGCAAAACTGCCTTTTAAGTTGATATGGAAAACTTGTTAGCAAACAATTGCTTATTTACACATCCAACAGACAAGGAGCTGGTGGGTTTATCTGGGCTTTCTTTGGAGCAGGCAGCTGAAAACAGCTGTAGACGCTGTGTCCGAAAACGCTGCTGAGCGCTGTGAGACTGAACCAGAACAGTAAAGTTGTGGGCCATAAAACCAAAACAAAGAGCTAAAAGACGATGAAACACTCCGTAGAGCTGACTGGAACTGTAGAGTAAGGTGAGTTTTCTTTGGGTTCGCCACTATGAGCAACCACCTTTCACATTACACATGATCCATAAACGAAAACGTCTCTCCAAAACGTCTCTTGTGATTATTGGGAACACAGAGTCCATCGTAGATTAAAGGAATACATCCGGTTCCTGCTAGGGTATCGCTGACTGTAGCACATGTAGCACCAGAACCAATGATCTGTTTTGGTCTTTACTCCTGTCCTAACCTTTACCATTGGATTCTTGTAGAGTGCCAGCAGTAATTCAGGGTAATTGAGGTGGACAGTAATAGCATAGACTGTTTCATAAGGTCTGAAAAGCCACACGTTCTGTTGAATCATCCCTGAGCATTACAGTGAAGCCTGCTAACTCGCTCTGTGTGTGAATTGCTTGCTGTAAGAGTGTGAATGAAGCGAACAGAGACGGACTCACACCGAAAGTACACGTGTTGGAAAAAGTAAATGTTCCATCAAAGAGAAATATCACTTTGACGCATTTTTATAATCAGTGTTGTAAAACCGCAGTCAGTGAATGATTCACAGACTGATGACACAGAGTGGAGGGCGGAGGGACCTGAATATTTTCTGCTCTCCCTCAGAAACAAATTAACACACAGGCACAACTTTGCATAATGTGCAAATGCAGAGATGTGATTTCAAATGCACACACAGGTACACACACACACACATACACTTTCTCATTCACTCACGCAAATCTGACCTATGAGTCATTCTGGCTGTACTTCCATACGCCCCTCTCTCTCCACCCCTCCCTCTCTAACCCACTGGATGTCACAGATGGATGCTGCAGACAGCCGCAGTCTTAATGCTGCTTCCTGTCTCTCCCTGGGCACTTAGCAACCGCTAGGCTCAGGCCGAGTTTAACCGGCAATTAATGGGGCAATCCGTCATCACTCACCATCACGGAGAAGGTGCAGGACTGGATAAAACAAAACAAAAGCTTTGAAAAATTATCCACAAACACTGGATGTGACAGTGGATTTCAATCAGTCATATCTCCAGCCTGAAGGGGGGGACTAATGTTGTGAAATCGGCTGCAAAAGTGCTGTAGTTGGAATTAAAACCAGCAGACTCTTTGTTCAGAATGACTCATGGCTTTATGGGAATTTGAAATTGGTCAATCTGTTTCCTGAATTGATCTTCTGCGGTCAGGTTATTGCTATCCGTAAGTTGAAAAGAAAAAGGCACCTTTCTGCATGCCTCTGGGCCAATCGCTTACAAATATATTAGCTTGGTGTGAGCTCTGGTCGTCCTATATGGAAGATTCAAAATGCCTAAATAGAAACAAATCAAACAAAGTGTTGTGGTTGATTTCCTTCCTCTTGTTCAGCCTCAGCAACTTTAAATAAATAACCACTAACAGGTTCGTAGGAACCAAACACAAAGATACAGCAACTCTCTACTTCTACTTCTACTTCATTCTTCGATTGCAGAAAGTTAAACAAAAAAAACTGACATATTGCACATATTTTATTTTATTTTTTTCATATTTTTATTGTCGATTTTTCTATTTTATTCAAGTTTCTTGGCTGTTGCAGTACTTGCTTTTTACTTGCTTTCTATTTTTATTCTCTTACTATGTTTATTGTTATACACCAAAACACAAAGGCAAATTCCTTGTATGTGTAAACCTACTGATTCCTCCTCCATTAAACCAGTCAGTTTACTGTAAGCTAACGCTAGCTAACTAGCTGTCAGCACTTACTGAGAATCCTGCCAGTCCCTTTAAGTGTCTGTACTAGCGTCCCTCCGGCCTGCTAGCCAACAGAAAACTGCAATTGGACAGTACTGACAATGCACCTGTCATTGACGACGTGAAATTTAATACACCTCTTCACTTTGTTTTCTGTATTGTGATTTCATCTGACAATGAAAAACATTTATTAAAGACAAAAAGGTAAATAATTGTCCTAACATATCAGTAAATGCGTGCATAAAAAGGAAATACTTATACTGTATCAATGTGTATTGTATTTCATTATTTCTTTGTTTGATGTGGTTTTTTAAATTTTAAATATGCCACAGTCCCAGAGGAAATCAGAATAATTTTGAAAATGCCTGAATTTATGCCAAAGTTAATTTATAATTTATAGAATTTATAGGGTATTTTTTCATAAATATTTGGGATATGATAAAGGTCCCTGCCAGAATCAAACTGGGGGCATTGTTGTTAGTGACCCAACAAGACATGACTCAAAATATTTGGTTGTCATCGCATCTGTCAATATCTGTTGAATCTATAAAAAATAAAATACTAAAATAATGTGTCACAACATACAAATGCATAAAAAAGCCTGAGTCCTCACGTCAGCTGAGTCATGCTGTGGTATCTCAACAGCTTCTAATGAGCCTGACCATATGTTATAACTGTCGAGTTGATGTTATTCCCATATGACAGCAGAGTGTGGCGTTTCAGACACTCAGTTCTAAACAGGAAGTGTCACAGCTGTGAATGTTATCTGTTATGGCAGGTCTTTGGTCCTAGCCAAGTCTAGAGGGGAGACAATGGCAAACTTCAGGGTGTGTTTGTGAGGATGGAAGCTGTTGCAGACAGACCCCGCAAATGTTTAGACTTTTTTAAAGATGATTATTTGGGGCATTTTCTTTGCCTTTACTTCATAGTTGACAGTAGAGACAGAGAGGAAACACTGGGAGACAGCTAGGGGGAATGCAGCAATCGAATCGTGGCACACACTTTAGGTCACTAGTACACAGGGGCGCCCCACATACATTCAGACTTTGATTCAGGATGGCATTCAGTACCCAGTAGCTAATGCAGTAATTAAGACAGCTTGCATTATTGTGCAAATCTGCTGACTCAGTATCAACAGGTGATGTGCAGAATAAGAATAAGTTTGTTAAGAAGAATTAACTTTCAGTATCAACCAACATGAATGAGAAGTCCTTTAAGTGCTCAGAAAAAAATGGGAATTTGAACATCTACAGTACAATTCCATGACAATTGGGCAAACTTCATCTGCTGAGGAGGTTCATGTGATGTGATCAAAAGCTCCAGAACAGCCACTGAATTGACCTTGTCGTGAGATTGTTTTGTCAACTACTGTTTCCAAAGTCAAGAACGACCTTTAAATCTCAAATAAAATAAATACCTTTACAATATAATGCAATCTTAGACAAAAGGCCTGCAATAAATACAATATTACTATTGTGTTGTCTGAGTTTATTGGATAGAATCTTATTGTACATGTGTTTATGTTGTTATGACAACAGATATATCTTTCAGATATATCAGGACATTTTTTCTTCACTGGAGGAGTACAGTGTTTCAAGTTGATGCTGAGCTTCACATCGAGCCTCCCGACATCCATCTTGGTGGAGATCAGCGGGGGTGAAAGCTTACAGCCCTGCCAGCATCCTAAGATCACAGACGGTATTGTTGACTTGTCATTCTGTGAGAACTCTGACCGAAGAACCTGTGATCTTTCTCGTGCTGCAGCAAGATTTTGCACGGCAATTTGTTGACCGCTTTATGTACCCGTGGGGTGTTGAGTGGTGAAGAGAAGCGAGGGAAAAAAAGCCCCAGCAGAGGTGAAAATATTGACAAAAGATATTTGGGTCATTGTATGTGGGAAAACACACCTGCCAGCCTGAGGGGTAAGCAGCAGCACAGGTGCCTAATGGAAGTGGCATTTGACCTGCATGAGGTGAGTGCTGTTGTTAAAATTACTACTAATTTCGCTGTAAGCCTGTTTAGATCCGACTTTACGGAGAGTTAAAGACCAGCGCCACGTGATGTAAGACGTCTGTCTGGCTTTCATGGAACAAACATATCAGATACCTGCAGATGTGCCAGGCTTGTAAGAGTACGTGGAACCTGAGGCTGGGGTAGTCTGTGCTCTCATTAGGCCTTTGGTGATCAGACACAGAAGTCAGCACAGAGCAGTATTATCCTAACTGTATAAAACTGGTAGAGGTCGTTTAGAATTAACCCCATCTACTTCTGCAAAAGATGTTTGTGTGATAGTTAGTTTGACTTGTCAGTAGATCAGTTTTCATTCTTTCTTTATTTCAGACACTTTCTGTTTGTATTGTCACCCAAGATTCATTGTCTTATATTACATTCTATTAGCAGGTTAGGAAAACAAATGCGTCGGATTGCAACTCAGTATCTTATTTAAAAAAGATAAAGGAGGATTCACGCTCATGGCTCATGCATTCCCGAAATTATTGAATCAGTACATCAAATGAACGTTTCACTCCCTGCAGACCGTCTTCAGAGGGCTGTTTGTTAAAATGACAAGAATTAGACAATATATCACTTGAGAGCCTCTCTTGTAATTCACTGGTGTTGGTGTGCAGCTGAAAGCACTGATTACATAACTGGATACCATTCATGATGTGAATGAGAACAAAGAGCAGCATAAAAACACAATGAAGAAACAACATACACTCATTGTAACAGCCTCAAAATGGGCAACTCAGACTAAACGAGTCTATATCAGAAACAACATAATAATTGTAATTTATGGTACATCACACATGGTACATTTTAAGTAGAAATCACCAACATCACTAACCAAAGGGAAAAAAACAGAGATTGGTGTTTCTATATTACATTAAAACACAGCTATATGATGATATTCTATTCCTACAACAAAACATGCCAACGGATCTCCTCATTCATGCCTTTGGGAGATAGCATTTGGAAAGTACAAATCCAAAATAGTGTAGAAAAATAGGTATGAAAATACCAAGAACACGGACCTGTAGCTTTGCATTTATTACATTTCCTCTGATTACGTGTCTATGAATTGCTGTAGATGTTTAAGGTTGAGCTCATTTTCACTACTTTATATACTGTGAGGTAGTTTAATCTACAGCAATGCATCATGGTCTTTAAGATCATCATATGCTTGTAGCGTCGCTGTCCTGTGAGAACCACGTATCTCTAAAAAGTCAACTTTTCATGAGCTAATAATCGTTCATTTAGCACAAGAAGTAGGAGAATTTCATATATCCTTCCATAATGGAACACGTAATAATTCAGTTTATCAAAAAAATTTGGAATATTTGCCTCTGAGATATAGTGGAGCAGAAGTATAAAGCTGCAAAAAATGGAAATTATCTCGAATTTGTGCTTAAGAACAGTACTAGAGTAAATATACATTCCACCACTGCAGAGCAGGACCTGACTGACTGACCTGAGGAAGGAAATAGCTGATGATAAATGATTCAAGAGAGCTGTGTAGTGGGAGCTCTGGGATGGAGAGGAGAATCAATAACCAGGAGCAACAGATCTGAAGCAAATGTATAAAATGGAATGGAAAAAGTGAGGTTGTAGAGGCTGCAGGTCAAAAAGTACAACAAAACTGAAATGTCAAGGTTGAACAACAGAATTCAGCCAAAGTATAACTGAGTTATGACACGCTACGTGGAACCTGTAGCAGTAAGTGCTGCTGTTAGCTGGTTTATGTTCTATTGGCCAGTATGCTCTGTAGTAACATTAACTACATTCTCCCCAGTCTTCCCCCACCATCTACTCCCCGCAAGTTCAGACGTTCTTCCACGCTTGATACACATTTTAATTTGTCCCCATGCTCAAAAACATAGAATGAAAGAAGAAACTGATCTGTCATCAGTTTCTTCTTCATGTTTTTCTTTTCTTTTTTTGTGATGAAAAAGGGGGAAGTCGAACAGGGTGATTTATGAACCACAAGTAAACCAAGCAAGTGTCAGTGTTGTTTCCTACATAAAAACTGAAATAGGAAGACTCTAAAACACAAAACAGTATTTCACTTGGAAATTTTTGGTCACCATCAGAAAAACCAGTGCAAGAAAACATGGAAAAGAGGGAAGGAAGAAAGGCCAGCAGGGTGAACAAAATGAAATCAAATAGATGACCCTGAGCCAGAAATATAGCTGCTGACCTGACAAGCTGGCTCGAGTCTACTTCTTATTGACTGAATTTAAAAATAATGTAGATAAATATGTTACAATTCATCCTGTTGGGAACATGAGTGACCGTACCAAACTTCATGGCAATCCATTCAATAGTCATTTCAGTCTGGACCAAAAATGCCTACCTGATGTTGGTGGTAGATGAAAACTCAGGGGGCCACCAAAGTCATGAAATGATTCATCCTCTATGGACATTGAATATCTGCCCCACGGCAATCATCACTTTCAAGATAAAACCAAAACTGTCAATCTCAAGGTGGAGCTGGAGGAAAAGTCAAAGAGTTAACCAAAGTCATTGGGATTCATCCTCTGACGTTCATGAATGTTTATGCAAAATGACATGCCATCGAATATTTGTCGAGATATATCAGTCTGGACCAAAGGGGTGAACTGACCGACCAACTAACCAACATACAGACTGATTGACAGATGCATTTGTTTAGTAGATGAGACAATATGTATTTCCTTTCCCATAAATCCCCATGCAAGGCTTCACTAGGTCCCAGCACTCAGACAGTGAAACATTAGGTTATGCATTATTCTTTTGACATTCGTGCTCCTGCATGAATGCTGACATTGGATTATTGTGCAAAGAACTGCAGCACCAAATCCGGTACATGCTTTGTAGCTTCTCAGCCAAAGCATCTGTGTATGTGTGTTTCCAGTGGCACAACATATATTGTGGGTTCCCCTGGTGTCTGTCTAATTGCCATCCACTCTGGCCCCGAGGCAGAGGGTGAATTCCCTCAAGTAGGCCATGATGCCAGGGAGCTCAAACCGGGGCTTTTGCTTTATCCCTGCAGCTACACTAAACACTCAACTATCAAATCCTCTGTGATACCAGGGTTCTTCTCTCTATCTAATCCTTGTACTCATTATAAATGTAAAATAGTAGTGCAATATGGTTTATTTCAGAAACCTCCCATTTAGCCCCCTGCTCCTTTACAAGTATCCCCACTGTTTTCTGGTGTGTCGCACCAGAAAGAGGCTGTTTCTCAGAGATGCCAGTGGGGTAGCAGAGGAGGGAGGGGCAGGTTTATTTTTGTCTTTCAGGAGGAGGTAAACAACAAATATTCCCTTACGTGTCAACAACACAACATCTGCTCTGTGACTTTAAGACGGAGAGATGAAGCAGAGGCCTTTTTCAAAAACAGCAACATCAAAGCTCGGGACCATGAAAAGGCTGCATGAGGCTGTGTTGTAGCTCATAAGCAACCGAGTCTGGATGTTTTTTTATATATTCCTGAAACAAAATTCAGTGAACTTAATAGTGTAACTTGGCAGGAATAATATGGGAATAGATGCTAATACTTTAAGATGCAGAGGTCTATAAACCAAGGAAGGAAAGAGAATGTGCTCCCCTCTTTATAATCCCTTCGGACAACTTCTTTTTATCTGTTTTTTTAATCTTCCATGTTTTTGTGGGCCCCGTCGACTGCCTTAGGCAAGAAAGGCGGAGACAAAAGAGAGCTGTGGGATACAGGAGGGTAGAGAGATCATGCACCATTGTACCATTACTGTGATAAAGCCACGTTGCTGTATGATGTGTTGTGACAACACTGATGAAGAGTGGCCAAGAATAGACACAAGCAAGTAGGTGGTGAACAAAAGAGAACATTGTCTTACAGAAATCATGAGACATTTTGCTCTAGAAGTTAACTTCATCCCTAATTATGACAGACCAATAACACTGATCCAGTAAGGTATGGTGCCTCAAAGTGTTATTTAATTGTTCATAGTCTGTTTAAGTCTGTTTTTATTTCATAGCCGCATCTTTCCCAATTACACTTTTATTTAATGTCATGTTTTGCATCATAATGTCACTTTTTATACCTCTCTTAATCAAGAAAGCCCAACAGCTGCTGTAAAATGTAGCCAGTTTGCTCTTGTTAGATAGAGCAAGCCAAAGTAATTCGGAATCAACCAAGTGTAGACTGCTGCTGTAAATAAACACAGCACACACACACAATAACTATCTTCTTTTATTTATCCTAACAAGGCAGCACATGCTACCGACTTTGCTTGTGAGCTTTGCATCAAAGTAAAGAGACAATGTTAACGGCAGCAGCCAACTGCTGCTACCTTGTCAGTGTTTTGGTCCTAAAGATGTTCCTCAGAGAAAGATGCACAACTTTGTGAAAAGAGTGAAAAGAAAAAAGACAGGCAGTCTGTCTCTGTGGTCTCTGTTTGATGCGGAGTAATAATCCAACTCACAACTCAGCCTACAGTGGCTATGGTTAGCTGAGGTCGCAAGATGATTAAGGAGGAGGATCAAGAAAAAAAAAATATGATTCACAAAGTTATGCTTACTTTCACACTTATTTCTAATTATTACTTTTTTTGTAAATTACTGAATAATGTTACTTCTGTTGGACTGAAAATTATTCCAAAAGCAGTTACATATGAAACCAATGATGCGACGCTAATAGAAGTAGTTTCGTTTTAAGGGGTTACAATGTGGATGTGTTAAGGAGAACTGGATGCCACATTCAAAGATGGCGTATACCAGTATGTATATAGATGTATTAAGGAGAACACGAGCCAAAAAGGGTGTGGACCACTGCTCTAGCTACCAGGAGCTAACTGAGGCTATAGGGACATGTGATTGGCTGAAAGTTGATGGGGCGGTGACTGGTGACAACGTCATGAAAAGTGACATTATGAAATAAAACGTGATGCTATAAAATAAAATGTGACTTTATCAAAAAGCAACATTATGAAATAAATTATGGCCTGAAATGAAAGTGTCACTGGGGAAAATGCCCTTATAAAATAAAAACAGACTTTGAAGTAAACATTTAATAAAAAATAAAACTGTTAAAATAAGAACTTTGAATCTGATTTCATGATAATGAGTTTGAGTTTTAATCATTCCTTAAGATTATTTATTTTGTGATGTCTTTATTTATTCATGTAATATTGAACCCTTTGGGGTTCCATATTTAGGCTTGTTAAATCCTTTGGTGATTAAAACATTTATTCTGATGTGCTATTTACTGACATATTGCTTGAGCTTTAAACAGTGCTTTTATCTGTGTGATGACACAGGTCTCAGTTATACCTCAAACTACCTGTTCAAACCAGCTCCTGCATCATGTAGTTCCTGTTAATTTTCCATACGTGCTGAAGGTCCTGCCAATCTCATTTTGATTTTCGTAAACAGCCACAGCAGTCTGATCGTTTCTGCTGTATTGTCCTCACAAAGCGACTGCAAACCGAGTGACTCATACTCCTGTGGATACACAAATCATTTTTACCTGCAGCGGGCCTCTTCTGTTCATCAGAACAACAAACACAACATGAAAATGGATTTGAGCACAGTTACATAAATAGTGTTTTTGGATAAAGTACTTCAAAATTAGCACCGAAGGGTGTTTTTTTAAAATGTCAGGCTCTTTGTGTTCTTCCTTTGATCCCTTCCTCTCTCTCAGTAGCACACACTCAGTCTCCTGTAGTCGTGTGTGTACCTCACAGACAGATGTGAGGGATGTGAGAGTGCAGTTTTGAGAACAGAATGATTTCATTGTTTTCTTCATTTCAGGGAAAGGTGACAAATGTGGTTGGGAACATTCGGCCCTGGTGTGCTATAAATGCCTTGGAGAGGCTCTGCCACAATCTGGTGCCACATCTCACATTTCAGAAAAGAGCAAAAATTGATGCATCACACCTATTCCCAGACACACACACACACATAATCGACCAGAGAAAAGAGGCTGACGTCAAACCCTGTAGACCCATTCACAACGTCTCCCTCTCTCTCTCTCTCTCTCTACATTGCGCCTGCCAAGCCTCTGACAACCTGAGTTAAGGAGCTGAATTATTGGCTGTCAAGCCCAGAGGTAATGAATGGGGAGCAGCCGGTCAGTTGCCAGGGGACAAACACGCAGAAAGAAAAGGTAAAGAGGGGAGGGGAGATGATGCCCTCGACCACGGTCCTTCATGAAACACACATTTTTTGCCAAATTATTAAAACACCAGAGATTTCTGTGCTTTTTGTTTTGTCTGTGCTCTTCTCACTGGTTGGGTTGGGGTGGGGTGGGAAGTGGGTGGGGCTCAGTTGAAAAAAGGTGACGTCACTTACTTCCGCGCACCAATCAGGATTTAGCTACATTTGAATCAAATGTCAGCCAGCTAAGCCCCGATGAAGCCGATGAGATGAGTTTTTGAAGGTTCAACTCTTCAGATGCTGCAGAGAATCATGTTTCTCGTCCGTGATGGCAAACATGTACCAATTTACTGACTGTAATGGCTTTGGGCTATTACACCATTTCATTACAGACCTGTCTACAGGATGTACCCATAACCCCAGAAAATGACACTGTGTACTGTCACAGTTCCCACAAAGCAACGTCGTTAGGGTTTTTGTCTCCATCATTAGAAATTATATATAATAACTAAAAATTGTCCAACATAACAATCTCAACTCATGGTCCACTTACTTGGGCTTTCCAAAGCTTTCAGCTATATCAAAAAGTCTTCATCAGTGGATGGAGATGGGCTTAGCAACTGTTGTGATTTCGTCCACAGCACTTTTAGAACTTCTTGTAACCTGTTGGCTTAAAAGTTAAGCATTAAAGGTCCACTTACGGGCTTTTTCTGGAGCTTTCAACCATATTACAAGGTCTTCATCAGTGGATGGATTTATAATACTGATGAAGTATGTATTTTTTAACTTGTTATATTTTTGTATGTATTTTTCTACTATTTCCAAAGTCAAGAATGAGCTTTGATACTTAAAAAACTTTTGCTTAATAACATCAGAGATGATGGTGAATAATTTCCATCTTCATTATAGGTCACAGTAAATTCTAAAGTTTCATTATTTAGCATTATTTTTATGTTTCCAGTGCAGGATAAACTTATGTCAGTCTTTGTAAAAAAAAAAAAATAAAAAAAAAAAAAAAAGATTATGACCCAAATAAGAGTCACACCAGCCTGTTTGCATTCTGTATATTAAGACTGCAACCTGAAGTGAAAGTAAATGTACCACTCCCTGCACTGGAAAAGCTTCAGATGCACCATCTTACGAAAAATGTGACCCCAAACAGTCACAACACACTGCTGAGCGAAAAAAGGGAAAACTACTAATTGCCTGTAAGAAACTTCTCGTTTGACCTGAGAAAAACCTTGTGTTTTTTTAGTGGACAGGCGGTGGAAATGGGGGTGGAACTGAACTGTAATTGGTTTCTGTTTACCAGTAATCCTTCCACAGACACAACCACAAGCAATTAGCCAGACAGCTCGGGCTTTATCAGTACAAAACTGGCACTGGGTGTGTATGTATGTGTGTTAGTCATGAGGGAAAATGTAATTAGGCCGAGGGAGACATGAGATTAAAATCAGCTCTTTTGTCCTGGTTCCTTTTGGTCTCCTGGTGCTAAAATGTTTGGTATGGCAACATTAGAAAGGAAGACTTTCTTCTAATAAAGGTTGCTCAATGATCAATACAAAATATTTGATGGGCCTCAATATGAATCCACATCTTCACGTTGTGAATGTGACAGGAGCCTTTAAAGTTCCTTAATGAGTTTGAAAGGGTGCCCGTGTATGACTCATCACTCTTTTTTATGCACCAGAAAATCATTCCTTTGTTTTATAATATGTCAGAGCCTCTCCTGATGCCATGAAGAACATTTTATGAGAGCTTCTACACGATTCTAAACGCTCCAAACCAGAAACATTGAGAGAAATTCGACCAAACACACTGATTTCTTCATTCAGATTCACTTGTTTACATTTGTATTTCAACAGTCAGATGGTTTCTGATTCATTGTGGGTTGAAACACAAACCTTAATATGCTCATCCTCCTTTGTTTTCGGTATCCAGAGAACTATTTATACACTGCAACTGTGACAAAGCTGAAAACAAGACAGCTCTGCTGAATATCAGGCAAGCAGGTCAGTGGAGGATAGCCTGAGCTCACATCAAACACAGCAACGAGAGGGATTTATGAATGAAACTGCTGCGCGCGCACAGAGGCAGACACACACACACTCATCCACACTAGACGAGATTTGACAGGCAGCCAAAAATAGAGACCACAGTGCGCGCTGGCTGACGACAAAAGCGCTCCCCCCCC
>NTHP01000215.1:585214-595680 GCA_003416845.1 Oplegnathus fasciatus
CTCTCTCTCTCACACACACACACACACACACACACACACACACACACACACATGCACACACTCCCCTCTGCAGTCCCTCTGTCACCCCGCCCGTCTCGGGCTTTGGCGGAGTCCGTATGTGAGTCATCGGTGGACTTTAACTGTCTCTGTCCCTTCAGTGCCGCAGCAGACACACAACAGCAGTCAATGACAACAGCCATTCAACAGTCAATACTACAGCGGGAGATATTACTATGAGCCTCAGATACAGTCGGTGAAGAAACTAAATGAAGCAAAAACATATACTGAGCTTATCAGCCATTTAACACCATTTACTTGTAAATGCAGCGCAGAGAAAAACCATTAAAAGGTGAATAAATTAGTTTAAGCTGCTTTATTTCCACCACCCTCAAGCATGTAACGGCTTCTGATCTTTGACGAAATGCACATTGCATGTCTCCTTAATAAACATGCTCATAAATCCCATAATAGCTATTGCACACAGCAGTCTTATCAGCTCTTTAGTCAGTCAGTGGTCCTAAATATAGCCCCATTATTATTATTATTATTATTATTATCATATTTATTCATTTCACCAGAAGCTGCGACAAAAAGCCGCTCCGCAGCCCCTGAGACGTGCTGGGTCACAACTAGTTTCAGCTCACACTCAGAGAGAGAGAGGCAGTTTTGTTTGGCCGGCTCAAATTAACTGCGCGCGCGAGCGTCTGTGTGTGCGTTATGTATGTATGTGCGCGAGCCCGCGTGCTGCGTATCTCCTCTGCTCTCTGACGCACGAGTCAGGTGGTTCCTCTAATAGCATGAGGAGCTGTCCGCGGTGCTGAAACCAGACTCACGCCGCGAGACAGAGAGATGCCCAGTTCACTCACGAGCCTCGACAGAAACTAATTTACAGAAGGTAAGACTCGGTTGTTGTTGTTATTATTTGCATGACCCACATTACGCTGCTCTACATGTGTTTCCTGTCACGCGCCATATGAATTGGGGTTTTTTTTTTAGTTACTTCAGCTGGCTTCTGTTCCAGTAGCTGTTCGCCAACCTGATGCACCGCCACAGATGTTGAGGCGAAGAGGTTGCGTTGTGTTTCCCGCAGTTTCTTTGTTCTCATTTCGCTTCCCATTATTCAGAATCGCTCGTGCTCTATTGCTCTACTTTTCTGTCGCGGGTTGAAAAATATAAACGACTAATTGAAGTCCCGCAATTCAAATAAATGCTGGAAAAATGAAGGAAAAAGTCCGAATGACAGCAAACCGTCGCTTGTGGTCTGTTTTTTGTTTCGTGTTTTGAAAAAAGTTCCCGTCTCAAAAATATACATTTTGCACGCATTTGCATCAAGTCATTTTCGCCAAATAAACATTTTAACGCATTTTGCACGCATGTTTCATAGAAGCCCGCACAGACGCGATTTATCGCGCCGGAGGGCAGTTTGCGTCAAAGAGCAATGTTCAATTTGAGTTCAAGGTTGAAAAACACTAATAATGGGAGTTAGGAGGTTTTCAGCGGTTTAAAGGAAAGGTTCCGAGGGAACATCTGCCATACCGGGTTACCTTGACAACGGGGCCATGACTCACGGAGAGCAGCAATTTGACGACTAATGAGATTTGCACGGGAGCTGAATGCCGCTGCTATTACTGCTGCTGGCAAACAGGCGGCAGGGTTCCGGTATGATCCTCAAACACCAGCAACAGGCAGGGAAATGGAGGAGAGACACAAACACTGTGGCTTATATTCTGCACCCATAACCCAGCAATATATAATAAAATATTCCAGATGTATTATTATTATTATCATTATTATTATTATTATTATTATTATTATTATTATTATTATCATTACATAGAAGATTGGCCACCAGTTGCTTCTAAGCAATCTTTTTTTGTTGCTGCATCTGTCATTTTAGCTTTGATGCAAACAGTAAGAGACACATAAAACATGACAAAAAAAATAAATTAGTAGAAACATTTATTAATTAAGAATTAAAAACATGTAAAAAGCATAAAAAGCATAGTTCAAGCAAAAAAAAGTCTAAATAAAGTCATTTTTACTGAAGGAGGGAACTGGATTTTGTCAGGCGCTTCAGACGCTCAACAGAAACACTGTTGAGCAAAAGCAGGTTTTAGATCTGACCTCCTGCCTTTAAATCAATACAAATGTCTCTGTGATGTTATCATCAGACCAGACATTTAAAGTGATGATAAGAGCCAAAGACATTTAAGAAATGCCAGAACGCTAACTGTTGCGAACCTCTTAGCTTAATGTATAAAGGTCAGTGCTGACATGTGCCTCTTTGTCTTTCCTCTGCAGGCGTCACCATGCCGTCACTCCCTAAGACCTCCACCACGGGCAACTCTTTCCTCATCTGTCTTGCCAACCTCCTCTCAGTCCTCCTCTTTCTCAGTTCCTCTGGCGTTCACGGGGCTTCTCTCAGAGAGCAGAGACTGCGAGGAAGTGAACCAGACTCCCACAGAGGAAACATCCACCAGGCTCCCAACGCCGACATGCTCAAAGCTTTGGAGTACATCGAGAGCCTCCGTCAAAGAACCGGCACGGACTCCCAGCGGCACGCCCCTCTCGCCGCAGGGTACGACGCCAGCCACATGGATGATGCTGAGAAGCTGCGTGCCATGCTGAGACTGGCTTCTAACCCTATGCAGAGCAAAGACGAGGATGAGGAAGAGGAGGAAGGGGAGGAGGGAAGGGAGGATAAGAGCGAGGAGCTGCTCCAGGCTGTGCTCAGCACCCTCCAGCAGACGGAGAAGGCCTCCAAGCCAGCTTCCATTCGCCCCGGCGACGAAGGAGCAGGCGTAAAGGACGGCATGCATCCCAGGGTGCAGCAGAAGCAACATGGCATCAGGCCTCACAGGAAGCTGCCGCTGTTATTTGAGGACGAGGAAGAGGGCGAGGGGGATGAGGATGAGAAGGGGCCGGATCTGGAGCACGAGAGCCCCTTCAAACGTACCAACGAGAACGTGGAGGAGAAGTACACGCCGCAGAACCTGGCAACTCTGCAGTCTGTTTTCGACGAACTGGACAAGCTGACTAGTGCGAAGGCCGTGCACAAGCGCCAAGACGAGGAGGATGACATGGAGGAGGATGATGAGGAAGATGCTGATGATATGTTTAATGTGAGGAATGTGGCGTACGATGACGTAGGTGGGGATCTCTCAGACTGGGGTCCGCTGCAAGAACAGGAAGAGGAGGAGGAGGAGGAGGAGGAGGAGGAGAGGGACAACAAACACGAGGCCAACAGAGGGCTCGATTACGTTGACGACAACGACGAGGAAGATGATGAGGATGATGAAGAGGAAGATGATGAAAGCTACCCAGTCAAGAGGTCAAAAGATCCAGATGACGTTGCTAACCTGGTGGACTACTACCTCCTGAAAGTGCTGGAGAAAACAGAAGAAGCGGAGCAGAAACGAGAGATCGAGGAAGAGGAGAAAAAGAGGGCTGAGAGGAGAGTGGCTCAGACACAGTACAGAGATAACATAGATCCACAGGCCATCTACCAGCTCATTCAGATCTCCCAAAAATACCAGATCCCACCTGAAGACCTGGTGGACATGCTCAAAACCGGAGAATCGACGAATCAAGACAAGTCGCGGAAGAGCAACGAATTAGCCAGAGCAGAAAACAAGCTCTCTCAGACATCCTCGAAGAAGACAAACAAGATTCCTGAAGCCAAATTCTACAACAGACGCTTTCCTGACAGACAAAAGACCCCCGAAGAGCTGAGGACAGAAGAGATTCTAAACATCCTCGGGTTAGGGGGCGCGGAGGATCGAGCTCCCGTCAGGAAGCAAAAGCAGCACAAAAGCTCGCTGTCACGACTTCACACTCAGCCTCCAGGGCGTTCGGGGGAATCCGCTCCCACGCAACGGCGCCTTCCCAGCACATTAAAGGACGACTATGACGACACCGTGGACGAGGATGAACTGGCGGCGTATTTAGCAGCTCAGATGCTGGCACGGTATCCGAACCCCGCGTACAGCAGCAACAACAAGGCCAGCCAAAAGCGGGACGGAGTTGGACAGAGCGTGACGGGCTCTTTTGAGCAGGCGATACAGGATTATTTTGATCAAATGGACTCCGATAAAAGCCCGAACGAAAAGAGACAGTCTGAGGATGATGAGAGGGGTGATGACACGCAAATGCAAGGCTTTGACAATGAGGCGGTGATGAAATTGCTGAGCTACCTAAACCCAGAAACTGAAGAAAGTGATACTGATGCCAAAACTGCCCAGGGAATATAAAGAAGGCTGTAGATACATACACATATATATCTATATATATCTATAGAGATATATATGTATATGTATATATATATATATATATATATATATATATATATATAGTTTTGGTGGAGGGAGAGGGTGAAAATAAAGTATTTTGAAGAATAAAACATGCAGTCAACGTTATTCTGTAGGTTTACAAAAGTTCTTATTTATTAGCAGAAATATGAGTGTTCAGACATTCATTTGATGCTTTTTTTTAAAAATATGAGTTTGTCGCTCAACAACACTTAACAACCAGTACATGTGACTCACCAGCCTTACATTTCAACGCACACACACAATCAAAATCAGTGTTGGATCCCCCTAGATTCACTTGTGGTTCTTTTTGGTAATTCTTTCTTAAATGTGGTCATATGTGACATACCTGAGGTTAATAAAGCATTGACTTTATTTTTTCCTTACTGTGTAGTGTTTCTTCATTTACTCACCATCACACAACGCATTCGTTTGAAGCTAAATTTGTCTTGCCTGACAATATTTTGACAAAACATTTGGATAAAAACATTTTGAAAAAAAAAAGACTCTTTTCAGTCACGTCTCCTGTCGTAAAACCCTGAGATGAATAAATATGAGGCTTAAAAGGCACTTAGAGATGCCAACACAGTTACAATTAGTTCAGTAGAAACATGGGAAATCACCATAACCATCGTGGTTATTGTATGAGCACAGCGTTACGCCAAATGAGTCATTATTAGTCACTAAATAAAAACGCTGCGGAGTAATAAACCTTTTGCTTCAAGTCCTGAAATGTGAGACATCCTCGTCTGCTCTTGGCTCAGTAGGCAGGTTTGCTCATGTACTCCTCCAGTGTCTGTGATAAGAGCAGAGATATAAAAACACATTTCGTATGAGTAATGAGAAAAAACCTACGTTCACTGAAAGTCTGTCAAACCTTAAAAGTACCTCTTGGAGTGTGTCAGCCTCCTCTATAGATACACCCACAGCTACTTTGGACGTTTCCAGAACCTCTCCTCCCATCAGGAATTCGTCCAGGATGAAGTAAGCCTTCTCAAAGTTGAAAATGATGTCCAACTCACACACCTGGAACAGAATAATATACCATTATGAAACTAAAGATAAATTACACTTCCTTGATCAGTGGTACGGAGCCTAATTTCACCCATGAGAGAAGATGATTAACACCTACCACTATGGATGACCAGGCCCCAACTGAATATTATAAAGAATATAGAAAGGGCAAGTCGATAAAACATGACAAGATCTTTAAGATAATTATAAACAGTCTCTTGTTCATATATCTTCCTTTTCCATCTGCTCTTTCCACAATTTTCAGTTTCATTACGAGAGTTTTTGTAAATAAGAAGGTGTGGCTCTCGCCTTGTTTTGTAAATCAACACAAGCTGGATTCTGGTGTGGTTCTGGAGCAGAGGCACCTTGTGGACAGCAGAGGGAGACACACTGGTAAAGAGCACAGTGACAAACGTCTGTGTGCAGAGTTGGGGGAAAGGAAAGGGAGTGTCATGTAACACAGACTGTATATTACTTATTACTGTACATTATTCAACTAAGTATTGATAAATCTGAACCTCATAGCTGCCATAGAGTTGCAATGGAGGGAAATCTTCATGCTGCAGCGATATTTTAGACAACAGTGTGCTTCCATCTTTGTGGCAACAGTTTGGGTTTGGCCCTTTCCTGTTTCAACATGACCATGCCTCCGTGCACAAAGCCAGCTCCGCAAAGAAATCAATTTTCCATCCAACACGTTTGGGATGAACTGGGGTGCAGACTGCGTGCCAGGCCTTATCACACCAACATCAGTGTTGGAGCTCACTATTGCTCTGGTGGCTGAATGGGAGCAAACCCCTGCAGCCAGGTCCAACCCGAATTAATCTGAGCAGAGGTCAAATTAGCCAGAAGAAGTGAAAGCACCTGTGTGGGGGAGCAGGAATAACTGAAAGTGATGATGTTCAAACGGAGTCTCTTAACAACCAGTGGATTGCGCTCAGGCCGTGACTTTCGGCTCTACTTACGTTGCCAAAGTATTTATCCAATAACTCGACATATCTGTGCAGCACTTCGAGGCTCAGCAGCTCATTATCCCGGTCCTCCATACCGGCACAGAAATACAGGCTGGCATACCTGCGCGTGAAGAGGATCAAGATCAAATGTTACAGCAATGCTTGCCACAGTGCTGTGAAGAGACATTACAAGCACATTTGGCAGCACTCTGAGGAGAACATATATCTATATGACTGCCTGTGTGGAAGTCCTTCGAGGAAATTTATTTCTAAGAGAAGAAAAAGGTAGAAGTGTTGCTGAAAACAACCATAGACATGTTTATATAGAATTAGACATATTTTAAGAATTTATTGTGTGCGCTTATCTGTTATGTTGCTGAATGGTTTTCCATGCATACATGTACATACACTTTCAGGGGGTGGTCAAAATAACAAAAACACTTTACAAAAACATCAAAAACCGCCATTGTAAGAGCTTCATAAAGGTACTACTGTATGTTTTGCACTTATTTTATTCTAATTTGTCATTGCACTGGATCGCATTTTATTGGGAGGTGTTCCTGTTATTTTGTCCACTCCCAGTAACTCTACTTTTATGACAAGGCTGTTACTGTGAGTGAAGGAGATGACAAACAATGAGAGGATAAGCACTTTGTTGCGCCATCACTATCATTGTCAGTGATCTAGGTCACGCTCTGTGTGCTTAACTTGACCTTTACTCTGTCCAGGTCTTGTTAACCCATTGTTGAGAGTGTGTCTGTTTTCGGTGTGTATTTTGAAGCATTAGCAAAGAGGACACACAAGTTAAGCGTTAAGCATAAGCGGAGTCAAAAGCTGGTTTCGACCCTCAAGTCTGTACCTGCCGGGAAAAGAATGCAAATGACATAACACATAAAATCAGCTTGTAATTGTAACACAAATGAAAAAAGCAACTGCGTCTCTAGTAGGCACCTCTTGTAAACGATCTTGAGGTCCCTCCATTGGAGGAAGTTGCAGGAACGTGGTGGACGGGCCAACACTAACATTATCATGTCCCGGATCACCTTTTTCTTCTCCCGGTCCGTGAATGGCGTGAACCATTTCTGCAGTCGCAGCTTCCCCTGCCGGCTGAACAGCAACAGGAAGCGCATCTGGAGAAGGCAGAGAGTGGAAAACACTGACTTATGAAAAGTTTAGGAATTTCTGTCTTGCAACTTTAAGGATAACCGCAGGAAAGGGTGTAAAATAACCCAACGGGAGGAACATCTTGTGTCATGAGGGTTAAAGATATAATGGGGTTAATGTGTAGCTTGTAAACAGAGGAAACCAAACGCAGGCATACAATGAAGCAATAACACACACACACACACACACACACACACATAGTAATAATATCCCCACCTACAGTCAGAGCTGCCTGCAACTAAAACCACAATCTCAGTGAGCGCTGCACCAAACAGCCATTAGATTTCACAACTCGTAATGTGAGTGAAGATCACCTGGGAAACCTAACACGTCTATATCACCTTTGAGTGCAATAACAGTAAATACAACGTGTGTGTTGTGCAAGGGCAATTAATGAGAGCTCTTTGCCCTGAGGTGCAGCTGCAGGCAGCACTGCTTCTGCCTGCAACGAGATAAACCCCGACACATGGAATGAAGGACAGGAGTGCAACTGTAACACAAGGAAAGATGAGGAATGATTTGGGTTCAAATACTTCTTGATACATGATTATTCTGTGTGAAACTGCAGATTCATCTTATTTATATTGTTTAATAATATTGTCTTAATCATAAAAAGCACATTTAAACGTCTGCAAAAGAACCCAGCCTTTGGAGATTTGCATTCATTTGCCTGTCAGACGTTGCAAAAACAGTCCATCCTTTTCCAAGCTGTTCGCTTTTAGCTCACTTTGAAATGCACTGTGATAAATCTGACAAATCATTCTGCTCTATTTTCCACTCCTTACACGAGAAATATCAGGATCTTAAATGAATAACCACTGCAGTATCAATTATTAACCTTTGATCAAGGAAGTACCAAACTGATTTGTGAGATTATCACCTCCGCCATTGGAGTTTTGTTTACTTTCTTTAACAAAAGTAATCAGAGGACACAGCAGTTGGTGTTTATTGCAGTGGACCAGCTCTTAGTAGCCTGGATCAAACTGACGCAACGAGCCCGGATACTCACCATTTTGTCACAGCGGTCCGAGAGCAGTCACCCAAGTTCAAATCCTTCAGGTTTATGATAAAACCCTATCCCAGTATCCCAGAGTCCTGTCCTACTGTATCTGGTGCGTCTTGAGATGCGGAGACGACATTGTTGATCCTCCCAGAAGTCAGTGCGCTCACACCTTTTCCAGTCAGAGCCGCGCCCTGCTGCGCTCCAGCGGCTGATTGGCTGCCGAGGAGCCACCGGACGGAGCAGACAGGTGAAGCGGTGCGGTGCAGCCATAGATTGTATGGGTGCAGCCGGCGTGTTGATTTAGTGTTCAATACCGGTCAGACTGCAGGGATATACATACAGTATATGTATATATTTAGTCAGTTAGTCTCTTTTGGCAGAGACCACATAGGCCTACATTTCTGTAATATTAAATGACACATGGAAATCTACATTTTTGGGCCATTCAGTTATTTTGTCATGTGCCCAATTTCGGGAATAAATAATGAAATCAATAAATAAAACAAAATCACAATATTTTGTTTTGTCAGACTTTAAGTCAAAATTATGAGATTTACATGAATTACATGATTCTCTTTAATATCATTAAGTCTGTGTTCACTTGTCGATATATAGATTTCAGTGTATTGGAATTGATTTTTAACTAACACTGCTAACGACACCAGATAATAAACCCCTAATAAAGTGTTCATACAGTAGGAACAACTAATATTACAACGTGGGTGAGCCTGCTGTAAATTCTTCACTTTGATTCTCCGACCACACTGACTAAAAGAAGTCAACAGGACCACAGATGGGGTGTGATATGTGTATGTTTGTGTGCAGGTTAAATAACACTGCTCTGGTGGACGTGCTCCCCTCCTGCCGCTGGGTGGCCGGTGTGGCTGCCGCCCGCTGATGTTAATTGACACCATTACACGTGGTTCGGGTCCAGGGTAAAAGCGGAGGAGAGAGCTCAGCTCAGCGAGAGGCTTCCAGAGCAACACCATGTCTCTGTACCGCAACTCCGCCTGGTTCCTGAAGGGAGTGACCGGGTTCACCAGGTAAGATGCCGCCACCTGCCCCCGCATACCGCGGAGACATCACTGGTAGTGTTTCAGGAGCTGGAGAGCGTCTGTGACCTGCTGCTGTGTCCTGTGTGCATCCTCCACGGTGTGTGTGTGTATGTGTGTGTGTGTGTGTGTGTAGAGGGACAATCTAGTTATTATTATTTCAGTTCACAGTAACACCTTAGCTGGAAGTAATGTGAATAATGCACCTTCTAATAATACTTCCTACTATTGAACTGAATGTAATGTTCTGCTGTTTGCCTCAAGATTTTATTCTGATTTTATTGTGTTTCTGATTCTAATGGTAACAGATATCACAGGGAGTTAAGTGTGACCATATTTAACTTTTACAGGAACTATTCTAACACCAAATAATGTGACATTCATATATTTATATTCTTAATTGCCTAATTTGAAAAGTTGCTAATATAGACCTCAGATTTTTATTTGAAGATAGTTTGCTTCTTTTGAAAAATTATATGTTGTGTCCCTTCATACATTTTTTATATATATATATATATCTTTTACCATAAATTGAGTTTCTGTTTATTTTAATTTAAAAAAGGCATATAGCAGTATGATCTTAAGAGATGGGGTGGGTTTGGGTCACTCTTTTACAGAATCAGCCGAGCTCACTGTCTAGAACAGAGTAGAATAGAACTGAGTAGAAACAGGGAACTGTAGCTAAGCTGCTCTCCGGCCTTTTCATTTAAAGACTTTCTTCAAAATTTCCAAGAAGTTTTTTTATGGAAGTTAACGCCATGATAAGTAGAGATGAAACGAGCAGTCGATTAATCAATTAGTCGAGCAACCGAAATTGAATCTGCAACTATTTTGATAATTGATCAGCTGTTTAAGACATTTTTTCAAGCAGAAATGCCAAATATTTGCTGATTCCAACTTCAAACGTGAGGATTTGCTGCTTTTTCTCTCTATATCACTGTAAACTGAAAACAAAATGTCACTTTGAGCTCTG
>NTHP01000215.1:595743-612508 GCA_003416845.1 Oplegnathus fasciatus
TAAGTCAGATGTTCAACCACAGCGGGGCTCTTAATGCTTTATCAGTCCTATCTGATCTATTGCAGCCCCTAAGGCGCCTTTCCTCATCAGTATACAGCAAGCCAAGTTGTCTGAAGAGGTGCTTTTGTGATTGTTTCCCTTCTCCCCTTTGTTCTGTGTTATCTTTTCTGCCAGGGAGCTGCCCGGCAACCCGCTCTGACCCTGCACTAATAGCTCTCTGCATGACACCATCGAACAGAGCGGGCATTTAGCCTCAGTTTTACCCCCCTCCCTGTCCCCTTCATCCGCCCCCCCTTCAGCCGCCCTCAACAATGGCATCCAGGACAATGGGGGGAATTGAAGTCCTTGGTGCCACATACACACACACACACACACACCGATCCTGTTGTAACTGTCGGTAGTCTCACCCCAAACCCCTTCTCATCAGAGATGATGCCAGGCACACTCTCGTCTTCATTGTGTCTGTACAGTTAAGCTGTGAGAAGACGTACAGTAAGCAGGCTGCCCTCAAACACTGACCCTTTCTGACCTGAACGCGCACACACGCACATTCTGTCTCTCAGACCTGCTTTTATTTCACTGTTATATGGCTCTGCACTGAACCTCATTTTGACCCCTTTAATCTCTCATCCCAACATCACGCAGCCGAGCACTGAGGCAGATACACAGTGGACGCATGTGCAGATTAACAGGTTGCTGACACAAATATAATACATTAAACGTTCATGTCCTGCAGGAGTGCCTTCCTGTCAGCCTCCAAGAGGTTTGTGGAGAAGGACCTGGAGGTGTCCGTGGCTGGACGCGCCTTCATGATAACAGGAGCCAACAGTGGCATTGGGAAAGCCACTGCCATGGCCATCGCTAAGAGAGGTACCAATCCTACCAAATCGACATATATATATATATATATATATATATAAAACACATGTTGTGTTGTGTTTGATAGTAACGCACTGCAAAAGTTACTATGAATACTACTATTATTAGGAGGAGTAATTGTAGTAATGATAGCAGTGTGATTGTTAGGAGTCATGACACTTTCCCATTTTGATCATACAAACCATTAATGCCATGTAGTGATGAAAAACTGTTCATGGCATGGAACCCCATCAGAGCGACAAAGGACCAGCATTATTAAAACTGTTAAAAAGCACAAGACACTAACTAGCACTATTCAAATCTAAAGGATGATAGTTGGCACTTACCTGGAAATATAAGAACAAGAGTGACAGTTAAATTGGACCAGAGCATAAAAGTAAAAGGAGTCCACGCAGCCCAGACAGCTATACTCACAAAACACTGTACAGCAGAAACAACAGTCTGTGAAGCAGTATTTGATATTTACAACCGTTACAAACATTTCATTCATATACCTCAGCAAAATACCTTTCCAGTCACAGGAGTCTCATCTGATCTTTTCCATTTAAGCCTTTCACTTTATCTGGAGGATTACTATATCCCCAGCCTTCTTACAAATATGAATAGTCACTGTCAAAATGAGATAGGGCTTCATTAAACAATGACTTACCTATTGTACTTTAAATGACCATAACTGTATATTTGGGAATTGTGTTCAAACCCGTTTTCCTACGAGAAATAATAAGATATAGGTTCACTATTTGAACGTCACATATGAGACTTTAAAATTTTGCGCAGCATTTCATTTGTTTTTTATTGGGCACCAACTGCTAACACACCTGATCTCCCGGATTCTTAAGTTTCACACGCTACAATAAAGTAGAAAAATTCAGTGCCTCCAGGTAAAAACTATTAACCCTTACTGTACGAGTAAACTACAATGTTTGCAAATCCCAATAATCTATCAGGTACGTTGGCAAGAAGGCAAAAACAGTTCTTGATAAATGCGGCCACACAATGAGTTGATGAGAAAGATCTCGAGGTGGTGTGAAATGGGTCTAACTCAATGAGTTAGAATGAGAAACATGCCCCAAATATTTTGGATATTCTGTGCGCTGTAATGAAAAGGTTGTGAACAAGCTGGAGCACTGCAGCACCGCAGCTCCTACAGAGATCTTATAAAGTCGGATGCATCACACAAAGTTGAAAACATGTTCAGATACTGTTTTGCTCCGCTGGTGAAGAATTATATTTGTTCCATCTTTCTCCCAGGTGGAACGATCCACATGGTGTGCAGGAACAAGGACAAGGCCGAGGAGGCGAGGGCTGATATCGTCAAGGAGACGGGAAATAAAGTACGACTCACTTCTCAACAGACATTAACATGTAAAAAACAGACTCTGGTTCCCCAGACGTGACATTAGTCATTATTCTAAATGGCTGGTGTCGTTACAGGAGGTCTATGTCCACATCCTGGACCTGTCTGAGACCAAGAAGGTCTGGGAGTTTGCTGAGGCCTTCAAGAGAAAGTACAAGGCCCTCAATGTACTGGTGAGTGACACGAGTTACCTATTTTCATATTTGCAAATATATGCCAACATTTTTTTGCTGGCAGCTACTTCACTCTTACATTTTTTGATATGTTTTGGATCAGTATGAGTCAGAAAAATGATTGTCTCACGTGTGTGCAGATCAATAACGCAGGCTCTATCATGAGCCAGAGGGATGTGAACACTGAGGGGCTCGAGAAGAGCTTCGCCACCAACGTCCTCGGTGAGTTAAAGGTCTGGAGTGAAGTGTGAAAAAAACGTTGATAAGAAAGGAAGATGGGGATTGTTATGAAAAGTTGTTGTTTTTTTTATTGTCCACTAGGGGTTTACATTCTCACCAAGAGTCTCATCCCCTTGTTGGAGAAGAGCGCAGATCCCAGAGTGGTGAGTCTGAGAGACACAATCTGTGTTTGTTTCAGGACCTCTTCCTATCTGTTTGTCTCACCGCTCCAAAGTTATAGACTCCTGTAGTTTTCAAAACCTTTATGAACCATAGACTTTACTTTACTTTGCTGCACATGTCAACGTAATCCATCATTTTAATGAACGTTTAATGAGTTTGGGCCTCTGGGTCGTGGCTATTTAATGGTTCATTGCTGGTCACACAGGTAAGATATGTCCTCAGAAAAACATCCTGAAACTTAGTAAAAAGAACATTTCAGGCATAGAGGGATTTTTTTATCTAACAGCACAGAGTCACAGGCTGCAGAAGAGATCCAATGTATTTATTACATATATCGTTTATACAGTCAGCGTTTTCAAGTAATATCTTTAGTAAAGTAAATATAGTAATACAACAATGCACAAATACCCCATTACATGTAGTCCTGCATTCAAAAAGTAGTAATATTTGGAAAATGTAAGTCTCAAAAGTACTGACTTCTCTTAGTGTTATTTTATATGGTGATACAATAAAAGATACGTGACATGTAAGCAGAATTTTAGCGACAGTTTTAACAATTTTATATTAGATTTGTATGTAAAATCATCATCTGCAATGTAACTATAGCTGTCAGATAAATGAAGTAAAGTAGAACATTTCCCTCTGAAATGTAGTAGAGTAGCAGTATAAAGGAGCAAAAAATAGAAATACTCATGTACCTCAAAATATGACCTAAATATAATACTTGAATAAACATAATTATGTCCCACTACTGTATACTTGCACATTCCAGTGCATAGATGTGATATGAAATTGAGGTTTATTATCATGCATATATAAACCCCAGCTCCCTCTTCCGCCCCTCACCCATGTTTCCATTCGTCCACGTTCAGATCACGGTGTCATCAGGGGGGATGTTGGTGCAGAAGCTCAGGACAGGAAACCTGCAGTCTGAGAGAGGCCGCTACGACGGCACCATGGTCTACGCCCAGCACAAAGTAAGAACTGAGCTTGAAACCTGCCAATCCATGTGTTAAGACACGGGAAAAGTTCTCGACTGTCAAGCTTTACCGTCCTCATGTGCTGTGAGTTTGTCAGGAAGCAGACGAGATGTTTCATTTATTTTCATGGAAAAAATATTATAGAAAGAAAAACCTACAACAGTGTGATTAGTCTGTTGGTAAGTGTATGCTTCAATAGCAAAATATAGGGTAGATATTCCATTTCTTATTATTTTAGATCAATAATTGATCAGATTTTAAAATATTTTGTTTACCTTTGATATAAATGAAATATATGGTGCAAGGTTTTTGAGCATATACTGACTGTAGAATTCATTAGTACAACAATGAACCTCAGTTGAACCTCTGTGTCTATTTCATGTGTTTTACGTTGATCATTCGAAATGTGAAGCTGTATGATGTTTGATCTGACACGTCAAAGGTCAAACACGTGAGCTTCACCTGCTTGCAGTCCAACAACTTCGGACAGCCTCACCATAAAGAATGAACACACAGTATGTTTATGTCTGTGTGTGTGTGTGTGTGTTTGTTCCAGAGGCAGCAGGTGGTGATGACAGAGCAGCTGGCAAAGACTCACACTAACATCCACTTCTCCGTCATGCATCCCGGCTGGGTCGACACTCCAGGTAGCGCCCGCTCACACACATGCACAGCACTCACAGAATTATTCTGTATTTGAAAGAAATCGTCCCTCAGTGCTTCCTGATGCTTATCCAAGTTTGTTTCTCCCCCTCTCTGTCTCTGTCTGCCTGTCCCAGCGGTGGCCAATGCCATGCCAGACTTCCATAGCTCTATGAAGGACAGTCTGCGGACCCCGGAGCAGGGGGCTGACACCGTGCTTTGGCTGGCTGTCTCGGAGGCTGCAACCACAAACCCCAGCGGACGTTTCTACCAGGGTATGTTGTAAATCGTGTGTTTAAAAGGTTTGATAAAACAGACAAATACAAAAAATACTATTTTAGTCCCACAAGAGTGCAAAAACAGTAAGAAAGGGAGAAGAGAGGAAAAGAGAAGAGAACAATATTGGCTGAATTATGTGTTTGTCAGTTGTGGGTCGGTGTGTGTGTGTGTGGGGGGGTTTGGCCTGTGTCCATTGCAGCTGGAGTGGGCTGCTTTTGGTGCCAGATACTGCCAGAGAGTACAGTGCCTCTATGAGAGCACACACACACACACACACACACACACACACACACACACAAATACACTTTGGTGCACACACACACACACATACACACACACAATGACCCCAGCAGCCTTGAAGAGGGAGGCTGTAGCCTACACAAACATACTGCATTCATCTTAATGTAATATGGGTGTCCTCATTTTTCATTTTAGGCTGTTTTCAGTGCATTTATATAATACCAGTAAGAAGTGACAGTGACATGGAGACGACGTACTGCTGACAGAGGACATCAAGTCTGTTTGGATTTCGCAGGATAAGCGTACATATCTGAGGTGTCTTCCCAAACACCAGCCAGGCTGTCTGTCAGGCTTTTTCCCATTGCTTTATCTCATGTCAACACTCACTCAGCCAAACTGCTGTAGGAGCAGCTGTCCAAGGCAATATTTACTACTTCTGTGGCAACGCTGACAAATTTTGATTTTGGCATTCCCATGCAAGTTGAAAACCTGGGATCCAATCTTGTACATATCCAGATCCAAACTGGAGAAAGTATTTTCTGTTCATGCTGATTAAACATCAGATCAATCTCATAAGTGAGGGAACTGGGACACGTCCAGCTGGAGTGTGAACACAACCTCCAACACTGGCCTCACGAGCAACATGAAATACAATGTGTGGTATAATAACATACTACAGTTTAGATTGTTTTAGTTCCAGGAGGTTCCGTGTTTTTGCTTCATTTATTGAACCATGTTGAATACCTGCAACTATTGGCACCCTTGAGGCACTAGTGGCCGGCCTTTATAGAAACATTATTGTACGTTTAAAAAAAACTGAGCTGAAACTGAGCACCTATGAGCACATCAATTGGGCTGCAGTATTTCAATCCATTGCTATTCCTCACTCTTGTTTATTCTTGTTGAAAACCATAGAGGTGGACAGCAGACATAGTGTGGACATTTTATTATGCAAATCGAGATTCTTTAAGTTACAGTCAAAGCCAGGATCAGGGCTAGTGTCAAAGGTTGTGTGGTTTCACATAAAAAAACCGACCTAATTTCACTGTGTTTCAAGGCATCTGCAGGTCTTGAAAAGTTGTAAAAAGCATCAAATTCAGTTTCCTCAGTGTCCTTAGAAGGTATTAAAAAGTCTTACATTTCATTTAGAAAAGTCTTAAATATTGTCTCTTGCTTGCCGTAGGCAGTAATGTTCATTCTTTTGTATGTGATTGCGGGCTGTCAGGAGACATTACACACCTATAAACTGCAAGTGAGCCCGTAAACTAATACATTTTCATTGGTTGATCCATCCATCCATTTCATCCCTCTTATCTGGGTCCAGCTCACTTTACTTTAATTATATCATTCTAAATTATTGTTATATACTGCTGGGAAGTACTGAAAAAAATATTATATAGTAAAACATCATTCTAAGCTATATCTATCTTCCCCACTGGTTTTCATCATACTTTAATATTTACAATGTGAGTGTGAAAAAGGTATTAAATTGCATTCTATGTGGGATTAAAAGGTCTTAACAGTGTTACATTTAAGATGGTGAACCTGCAGAAACCCTGGTGTTTGAATCATGAGAGATGCCAGGCTGAGTCTGTTGCCATAGGGGATGCGGGTTGAAAATTAATCCATTGTTTGCATTTGTCCAACCGATCTCCTGTTGAAGTAGCAGGCTGATGTTTGAACACGTGCTTGGCCTTTATTGCCTTTTAAACACAGGCCATGTCAGAGCTGAACCTCTTGACACTGTACTGCAGAGATCAATATTATAGAACCAGAACCGGATTAGGGAATACATAAGAGTCAGTAGATAGTTCTTACATGTACACACCTTTATGTGAGTATTTATGTGTGTGTTTGTGCACAGACCGAAAGATGGTGTCCACCCACCTGCCACTGGCCTGGACCCACAGCTCCCCCCTGGAGGAGCAGAAGTTAATGTCTCTGCTGGAGGACTTGGCCAAGACGTTTCAGCCACACTGAGGCAGCAGGAAGTGGTTAGCAGAGCACCACCAACACTAACACCATCCGTTCATACTGACCGAGGCTGGGCTCGGTGTTTCATCCCCCCCTCCCGATGATATAACACACTCCAGGAGAGGGAATAGATCTGGGTCGATATTATCCAAAGCATTCAGAGTGTTAACACTACGTGTGGTCACTGGCTTGAAACGGGACAAAGATATACTGTGAGTTGTGTTTGGGAAACCCAGCCTTACTATGGCAGATTAAACTCACCTGTACTTGAGGGATGAGCGAGATTTGTAATGCTATTTATATGATAACACATTTTCTTATTCGTGAGCTCAACTATATAAGAACTAATAATTTACTTGTATAAGTGTGTTTGACAGTGATGCTGCATTTAAATGAGTTTTCAAAGGATGTTATCTTGCTGATAGAGAGAGCACCTTCATGAACCACACACACACACACAACCCAGTCTGTTACTGTGACTTTATGAGAGTTGTCGATCAGATGGGAATCTGATGCGACCAAAGTCACTCGCACACCCTGCATTATTAATTCACAACACCAGCTGTGGGTTCAATCTCACACTCGCGTCTTGATGACTTACAAATGTGCCCTGTGATGTTTATTTAAAAGCTATGTCGGTAACTTGTCTTTGCTATGTCGTAGTGTGGCTTCTGTACTGTGCAGGTTGAGCTCAGGCTGGAGATGAAGCGCTCTCTCTGTTAGCCACGTGCCTTAAATGTACCACACAGCAGCATCACTTGACATGTGCAATAAAACTTGTGTATTTATGACTCAGTAATATCTGCCCTGCACCTTTAAAAAAAGGCCTTTTATTGACTGACTTTGGCTTGAGTTTATCTTGTAAATGCCTGCTTGAATAAAGAAAATGACTGATTGTTTTGTGTCTCGTTGTGCTGCAGAGTTACGATTCAGTTCATACAAAAACTCTCCAGAAAAACCAAATAAACATATCAGAATATCTTTATTACGCACTGATTCTTTAGTCTCTTCGTGCGCTCAAAGCAGGGCACACAGAGACTAAAGTCAGCACTGTATTGTCAACAAAAGTATTTAAAAATACAATTATTTAGAGATATACATTAACAACATCATGTTGGAACAGCAAGTGTCTTTTACAAGCATCTGAAGAGAAAAAGTCAAACCAAAAAAAGAAATCAATTTACAGAGTTTGAGATCATGGGCCATGGTGTTGTGGAAAATGAGTCCTCTTTAAAGTGTTGATGTGGCCTCTCATCAACATGAAGGCCACCCATTTTAGTGTTTGATGAGCTAAAGAAGACAAAGACAAAATGACTCCCATGATTGCTCCATCTGGTGCAAGAAAATAAAACTATTTACAACACGAGGAAATCTATTCCTTCCTTCCTGCGACTGGCCGGCAATCTGAAGATCTATTTCATTAGCCGTTTCTGCGAACAGCAACTCCTGCCGTCCGTCGTACCTTTAACATCTTCTCCATCTGCGGTGGAGTTAAGCTTCCAGAGCCAGGAAGCCCTTTGTCATCAAACGCAATCTGTTACAAGGACATGATGAGAAGTAATGACTGGAAGAAGCTTCAGTGCCCAGTTAACTGAAAAAGGAAAGGAGAGCTGTGACCCCTGATTGTACGGTAGCATCGTCAATAACCCTGTAGATCCCTGATGACGCTTTGTGACATGAGCTTTTATGATACCTAGGGTTGGACTGATACATCAGTTAGCCAATACTGGCAATGTTGGCCAGCTGATTTTGTGTATTTCTACTATGACAGTTCAGCTATATTATATTAGATCAAATGACTACTTGTTATGTGAAAGGGGTCGCTGGTAGAGACAAACCCACGTAGAATTTTCACCCAGCTGCCGAGCTCTATGCAGCTCTACAGAGCGTTTCAGCTTCTTTAAGCTCACTGTTTTGATTTTCCAGCCCGCAAACTCTACTCTCATCCACCTATTTTCCAGCAGCAGCAGCAGCAGGCAGTATTTCGCTGCAAAAGAGACAGATATTCTTCTCTGGAGTTGATGGAGACAAAAAGAGAGTTTAAAGTAGCGTGAATATTGGACTTACATTCATCAGGTGGCCACAAACATGAGTCCAAATGAATGCTAACGTTGCTGCTTGTCTGCTGGATGTGTAAATAGGCAGTTGTTTTTCTAGCACGTTCGCCACAACAACTTTATAAGGTGGTAAAAATTCCATCAATTATTGTAGCTTTAGCATTTTGCACATTTTATTTACTCTTTTAAAGTAGTTAAAGCTGCGCTAATCAATATTTTTATATTAACAATGGATAAAATAACCAAACGTAACATGAAAAGTGTCATTTATAGTGACAGACCCACAGAGAATTATCACCCAACTCTAGAGTTCTACGTAGATCTATGGAGCCTTTTAGCTTTTGTTTTAAGCTAATTATTTTGGTTGGTTTGGTAATGTTGCTCCATGTCATGTAAAACTACTTGATTACATGTTCACCATATCAACTTTATGAAGTGATATATCAATGTTGTGTTTTCAGGTAGTTTGGCTGCATTCAAGGGGCCAAAAGGGAGAAAAAAAAATCAACTAATGCGGCTTTAATAATATATTTTGTATTTTTTTTCCTCATAATTATGCAGAACAATTTAAGGCATGTTTTATCTCAGAGCTTCCAGCTGTCATGTGCACTGATGCAAAAAAAAGGTCCTGTTTTTAGAGGCTTTTCCAACTTGACCAAAATCCATTTTTGGAGAGAAACAACAGAAATGCTCAAATTAAAAAAAATAATGAACATTCATGCAAAATATTGGCTTCTAATATCAGTCTAACCCCAAGTATGACTGTGTGACATGTAAATATCATGGATGATGGGTAACAATAGCGGTCACGTGACAACCACTGCTGTCACTTGATTAACCAATCAATCTCCGTCCATGTTAGGATGTAACGTAGTGCATGACCCGACACTGCAGTCCATCTCAACATTACTGAGCTTGCATGTGCTTCATTAAAGACTGTTTAACATGTTCTGGTTGGTTATTACAAGGACATAAAGACTACTAGATGGGCACAAAGAAAAGTAAACAACCATTTACAATGATAACAGATAAATACTTTACTACAAATATAAATACACACTACATGATCAAAAAACTGGAATGTGACTACATTTTGAAATCAGGAATTCCAACATTATAATGCTCATTTTTCCACTTACAGTAAGGCAAGCGTTAGTCTAATATTAGAAGATACCAGCCGCTATTTACAAGGACGCTACCCCTCTCCCAAATGTGAACTTACAAAAATGTTCTGTTTAATTCAAACACAAAAAGACCACGAGTTGTGCAATTCAGTGCAGTGGTGAGAGAGCGGTATGAGACATCCTTGATACACAGATGCACAGAAGCAGGAGAGCTCAGAACAGAATTTGAAAAAAACAAGGATGAAAGGAAGCGAGACATCCAGAGCCTGATAACGAGGTGAGTGCACGAGAGTGAATGAGTGTGAGTGAACAGTCGTAAGCACTGACAAACCACTAAAAAAGGCTTTTTGAGTGTGTCCTTCTCTCTTTAAGGCTTTTGAAGGAACACAGGCAGCCCTGATCTGACCCGCGATTCAGCTGGGGATGATTCAACACGCCAGCATTTAGTGCTACATTTAGTTAAGAGTACCTGTCCAGTACCTAAGTGCCTTTCTGGTGGGAGGAAATCCAGTCTTGCATCACAAAAAAAACTTGCAATATTTATATCTTTCAAATTACAGATGAGGCGTTAGAATCTTGGGTTTACACCATCAGCGCCATGTGGCATCTACCTACACAAGTTTTTTTTTAAAGAGAGTGATAAATATCCAGGAGGTGCTGATGCCGTGCTATTTTTTAAACTTGTTTTTACCGAAATAAAGTTGGAGACTCAAACCCATTAAGCTGAAATTATCTCAAGTCACAATAATCAAATCTTGAATTGCAACTCGAATGGTGTTTGATGCCGCCGCTGTCAGCGCACGTTGCCATGGCAATGCATTCCAATGTCCCACGCCTACACCTGGCTGGGTCAGCGCAAACATCTGACGAGTACATCAAATTTTTGCGGCAGCGTCTTTTGAGTGTATCAAGAGATTTCCTTCATCCGTCAAGAGAGAGGCTCTTGTATTGATTTTCTCACCACACTTTGAGGGATCACACATTAATAATGGTCACAGCTGACATGAAGAGCCCCGCCCAGTGACAACCTACTGATGTAAAACCTCCTGAGAGTGATTTAAGGCCAACTAGTGAAAGGAAAGAAACTGAAAAAGAGGGGAATAAAGACAGAAAAAGCTGATCACTTTGATCAGTGAGAGTCATTTCAAGCAACTAGCTACTATACACTTGATGCAGGGCTATGTACAGATGAGAAGATGGGGTTTTTTTGTACATGTTGCAGTGACTGAGCAATATGCAGTTAGTGGGCCACAGTAATAAGCAAGCTAGTGTATGTTTGTACAGGGACGGCAGGTCAGCGTTGTGGTGAGAACGGACTTTATAGTGCAAGGGGTAATAAAAAATGACCTTTGTCAAAAGAAGCATTGGAAATATGAATATAATGTAAACACTAATATCAATACCATTCCTCCCATAGGAGAAATCATTACGATACATGCACACATGTACACACACACCATTGTGCTTAGGGTTCTGTTTCGGATCAGAGCAAAAAGTCAAAAAATCAGTCACACACACTTCCATGTAGGACTGACAGTTAGTGAAATTAAAGACAAATTTGTTATGAGAAGCAAAAAGGAGTGTGGAGGGCTGCACCATCAACACACACATACAAACACACGCACACGCACACACACACACACACACACACACACACACTCACACTCACACATTCACCAAGAGCAGGCCTGGTTGTAGCTGAAGACCCCAGGCGTGATGGGAAGATATACTGTACAGAGGGGTTTCCATGACATTGGAAGAGTGGGGTGGGGGTGGGCCATGTAGTGGGCTGGGTCAATCAGCGCGGAGAGAAGCCTGTTGCTAAGCTACAGCCAACCACCTGCGTCATATCCCAGATCTGTGGAGACAAAAACAGCCAATAAAAATGACAGAAGCGGCCTGGTGCGAAGCTGCATTTAAGGGTTCTGCATTATCACTGAGAGGACTGTGTTATCTGAATCTGGTATTCCTTCAGTACTTTCAGGATGATTTCAGGTCATCAATCTGCTGGATTTTACGACTTGGAGACATTTTTACCGATAGTTTACACCAAATTACACAATGGAAATAAATAGAAATGTGAACTAAAGGAACCAATGAAAACATGAAGGCACTACAAGATACAGAAGACATCTGACCGTGAGAGTGATATATCACCAAAAATCTCATGTTTGAAGCCGAACAGACTGGTCTGTTTAAATTATTTCTAACAAATCCTAAAGGTAGCGAGTTTTCATGATGGAAAGAAATTTAGAAAATCAAAAAATGTCCATAAGACACCATAATCCCTTTTTCTTCTGTCCATTCATGTGCAAAGCCCAGTATGCACCAAACACTTCCACTGTCCTGTGGCTGCACAGACCTCTAGCTTCTGAGTAACATGGCACAGATGGACAGAGGAGAAGCACTTTATGCTGCAGCAGTGGTTTAAGAAGTTTCTTTGAGCCGCTTTGTTTCCTCTGTGAAAACTTGTCATGACTTGAGTACATTGTGACAATCACGAATTCAAGTTAACCACAGCTACTAACAAATGTTTGACATGTTTGAAAGTATTATGCTGCTGTGATGCAGCAGTGTACTCCACTGTGGTTACAGGTGCAACAAAGCACACTTCTAACAACACCCAACCACACTCATGAGTGGTGCTGGCTGTGGTCTGAGGTGAATCAGGCTTGAGTGGACAGAAAAACACTGCCGTTGAGTTCCTGTTCATTCTGTACTAGACAATGGTTGATGGCTACAAATGCCAGCCTCACAGACCTTGTTCATGTTAACCAACCCAGGTGGTCCGTGATGTTAAATCCCATATATAACCCATAAACCAATAGACTTTGAGTTTAGATAATTTTTTAAGATTTCAGGACAGCCTGCAGACACCCTGATTTCATACCAGGAATCTGAATCTGAGAGAACAGAAGCTTGAAAAAAATGTGGACACTGAATTCGTTTTGGTGTGATCAGTCTGTGTTTGACACAGCCTGAATACATGCATGAATTATCTGGTATCAAAGAACTGTTGTTGACCTTAACAATGCGGTCGCTTCCACAAGTGACCATCAGGCCTCTGGATGGGTCCATGTCCATGTGGGCGATGTTGTGTTTCCCCTCATGGAACGTGGCCAGTGGTGTTCGGCTGCACCAAACACACACACACAAAGACAGCATTTAATCAGAGTTGCTCTCAGTACTGTGAAAACAGGGGTAAAATGTGACCAGTTATTACAAAATTTAGAGATACTAACTCCTCCTCTTTGATGGTATCAAAGCAGGCATCACACACCCGCACCGGGAACTCGAAGCCCATGATTGGGAATGTGGAGCGTTTAGAACTACATTTTCCACACACAGCCTTGCCACACTTCCTGCAGTGGTGCTGCACAAAAGGAAAAAACACACATATATTAGCACGACTGAGGGAATCACAACTGCCGAGGACGCAGTTCAGACTCTCCTACCTGTCTGAGCCCCAGGGTCTTAGTGTCCCACATCTGCTTGATGTTCCAGAAGAAAGGCTGCTCACACTTCTGACAAGAGTCGCTGTCTAACCACTGGGGCGCCTGCAGGGACACATGCAAAAACACTGTAATGTAGACCACTAAATGAACCCTCCACCTGGACGAGTGCTGCAAAAATCAGCTTTACCCACAAAAGAAGCGTTCAAACCAGAACTGAGACAACAACAGAGAGGACATTACAAGCAGCTTCTAATACTAAAATACTACACGTTCCATAGCAGCTACTGTATGCTGCTTTGACCATTATACTGAGTGAGCAGTGAGTGCTGTACAGTAGAGCTGCAACGATTAATCGATTAATCGATTGATTGATTAGTTGTCAATTATTAAATTAATCGCCAACTATTTTGGTAATCGATTAATTGTTTTGAGTCATTTTTTAAGAAATTCTCTGCTGCTCAAGTGTGAATATTTTCTGGTTTCTTTAGTCCTCTATGACAGTAAACTGAATATCTTTGGGTTGTGGACAAAACAAGACATTTGAGGACGTCATCTTGGGCTTTGGGAAACAGTAATCAACATTTTTCACCATTTTATGGACCAAACAACTAATCAATTAATCGAGAAAATGATCGACAGATTAATTGACAATGAAAATACTCGTTAGTTGCAGCTCTACTGTACAGTTTATAGCAGTAGGATAGAGTATAGAGAATCTGCCTGTAAAACAAGTCAATTTAAATTTAATGTAATTTATTTATTATTTTGCATTTTTACACCAACATCTATGAGACAAACTAGAACTAAAAACTAAAACTAGAAAAAACTATAAATAGTAAAATTTGAAAATAAAGGTATTTAAGAGTGTATCAAACAATAAACCCCAAATCCAAAGTCTGAGCTGACTGTATCACTACACCCTTTATTTGCTTTAATAGTGATGCAAACCTCTTCTCTCTGTGTGTCCATGTTCCACACTGCAATGCCTCCGTCGGCTGAGCACGACAACAACTGCCTGGTCAACTGGAGGTAACGCAGGGCCTGAACACGCTCGCTGAGGGAGAGGAAGAATGAAAAGGGAGAAATGTTTCAATCAAAACAAAATCCTCATTTAAACCTGCATTAAGCAAAACTTTCACAGAGAAATCACGAGTGGGAATCAACAACCAGCTCTGCAGCTCTAAAGAGCATTTTAGCCTCTTATCACAAATTTTCTTGGAATTAAAGCTGCATGTTTACTGTGCGGCTCAGTCTCAGCAGCTCTTATGATTGCCCATTTCGAGCAAAAAAAGCTCTGATATACCCACTCTACTCTACCCGCCCAGCACCAAACAGCAGTCAAACTTTCGAGCATAAGCCGTCCAATCATAGTTGGGCATTTGTCAGCTTGTTTTGATGTTTTTGTGATCAAACGTGGCCAAAAATTGATTAATGCTGCTTTCATACATCACACACCACAAGTAATAAGATTAGAATAAGAGGTAAAACAATGCAATTATACAAAGAAACTTTGCTGACTACTCTGACTACTCTGACAGAAGTCCTTCTGCTCAACTACTTACTGTTAAAACTACTAAATCCCATAAAAGGAAGTCTATTAAATATATTTTAATACATTAGTAAAATGGAGGAGAGGAGGAGAAAAAGAAAAAAGGAATGACATAGACAGCAAAAGGCTTGTAAAGAGATACAGACTGGGTCAACACAGGATTTAGGATCTGTCAGATCTATAGAGCAATACAACTCTCATTTTTATGGGGTCTGAGAGACAAACCTCTGTAAATCCTGCTCGGGTGCAACAGGATCTACGCAGGCTTGCTCTGTCACACACCAGCGTACACAGGCTTTGTTGATGACTCCTGTAACGGGCGGAGGGGGACTAAGAGGTGGTGAAATATGTATGAAGACCCAGAAGTGGAGATAAAAACAGAGTCGGCGCCTGGGGGCAGCTGTTACTGACACCACATTTTCCCTGATTTTTAAGCCTCCTAACCGCTGATAAACACAGAGGAGGTAAAACAAATTCAGCATCCACGCATACGAGAAACACTGGTGGACTCACTGGTGCCCCTGCAACAGTAACGTCCGTCCTTTGCGGCCCCCAATGTCCCACATGATGACGCTGTGGTCGGAGGCCCCTGAGAACAGCAGCCTCTGGACGGGGTCCCACCACAGGGTTCCTATACTACCTGGAGGGAACAGGGGGATGAGCAGAGAGAAAAAGAAACACACGGTGTCATTATGTGCTGCAAGACCCTGTTGAGGGACAGTGTTATGGTCTGACCTGTTGGCTCCATCCGGTGCCTGCTGGGAGAACTGCAGGAAGCTCCGACCAAACACCTTAAAGGTGGAGCGAACTACAGCTGGAGCTAGAGGACCCCCTCTTTTAAGGCATAAATCTGCCCATTTTTCAATGAGCCCTGTTTTTCCATTGTTGTGCTCTTTACTGATCTCATTATTCGCTTCAGTAAAGGTCTACTTGATGCCTTACTTACCAGAGAATGTGGCCCTCCTGTAGGCTACAACACCATTAGCTTAAAGTATGTTATTAACATAGCGGACATCTTTAACACTTTTGGTTTGGAAAGAGCAAGAAAATCTCAGAATCAAATCCACATTGAAAAAAAAAATCCTAATTCTAAAATGACTGTCTGTGTATTAGTGTTAGCTGCTCGATGCTAGCCTGTAAAGCTAGCTAGAGGCAAACCAATAAGTGAGAAACCTGTTGGGTAGCTTCTAGCTAGTTAGCTTACTTGCTAAATCGAAGCTGCTGTGTTTGTTGTTCCTGACATTGCTAAGCAACCTGATAATTGTCAGGTACCTGGAAACCACACAAAGTTCAATTGAGACAACAAGGTTTAAAGGTTATCTCAGAATTCTAACCCAAATTATCTATATGTGTCTGCAACAGGTAGAAAGTAACAAATTACATTTACTCAAGTACAAGTCTGAGGTATTTGTACATTTATGGAGTATTTCTATTTCGGTGTGAAATATAGTACTTCTTACTTCACTACATTCTGTCTCCTAAATCTGAACTGTTACAAGTTACTTCATAGATAAAGACTGGAATAAAATAAAAAATACATACATCCATACATACGGTATGTGTGTATGTGTGTGTGTGAGTGTGTGTGTGTGTGTATACTGGAGTTGCATGTTTAAGAAATAAGGAAACCAACCAAAAGCTGCTGCCACTGGTC
>NTHP01000215.1:613591-635273 GCA_003416845.1 Oplegnathus fasciatus
TCAGCTGATCGACTACACGACTGTCTGCCCATTTCTTGTACAGCAAATTACACGCTAAACACTCACTATCCTTCTCTATCTGTGGCCAAAAAACACAGCACACAGCTATGTTGACTTAAAATGCTTCAACTGTTTTCCTGATTTTGTTGTTGAATCACAGAGGTTCCAGACAAGCCGACTTGCAAAGACTTAATTTTTTCCACATTTCCAGTGAAGCCTTCAGCATTCAAAGGGAAAGGAACTCTGGGACAGTTAGACCAGCCATATGATGACTGATAGCCCCTGGCAGGTGGTGGAGGACTCATTATTCTGGCAGTAACTGTAGCTACAGGATACACAGGGAACCATACTACCATGGAATCCTGTCATCTAACCGGCTTTTAAAGCTTTCTTGGGTACTTCACCTTAAACACATAGTATTCTCATAGAGCAGCGTACAGCACACTGTGATATACAACTGTAGGAAGCCGGACCACACACTGGGATGTGCATTCATGGCCACATTATTATTATTAGAGAACACTAGTTCTAACTTCATTTTCCTCTGCTGAATGTATGTTTCCACCAGCTGACATGAGGGGAGAAACTGACTTATATAAACATGAAACTAAGTCAAAAACATGTGTAAAAATTAGTAATTTATTGGTGTTGGTGAAGTTGTTAATATTCATTTATATCTGCTAATTTGAGACATGTTTGATGTTTGATCTTAAAAAGAAAACCAAGATGTGATACTGCACCAGCCAAAGGCCATACAACCGTGATAGACACCTTTTACAAACAGGAGGAGGTCATTTCTTAGAGGTGGTGGAGGACATTTTGGCAACAGGAGCAAGAACAAAAACCTTGATGTGAGACTGAGGTGAGGTCTGACCTTTCCATTCTGTTTTCCAAATTTTGATCAATCATAATTTCCATTAAATATTCGGATGGAGCTCCTGCTTGTACACAGCTTGAGCTCGGCACCACACCCATTAATGTGTATTATCATGAGCACCGAGGCACATCTGCAGATCAAAGACTGCGGTAGGAGATTAAAAAAAAGTGTTTTGGTGTAAGGATTTGTATTTCTTAGGTTTTCTAAATTCTAAAAAGGCAAGGGCACACTATAATGTCTGTCCCAACTAAAAATAGGCTTTTTGAGTAGAAGAGATTGTCATCTGGTCAGATGACTCATCCCTCCCTCAACAAGCTCATGAGCTCATGTGTAATAAGTGCCCGAAGGAGAACACAGGCAAGTGTTTGTTTCACACAGTGAAGTGTCCTGCCAGTTCATTTTTGTTGTGGGATCCATTCTCAGTGCTCCCGTGACAATACTCCCATCCAAAGGGCTCAAATGGCGACTGAACGGCTTGATGAGCGTGAAAACAACACAGTTGCCAGATCTCGACTCAGAACGAGCAGGTGCTGGGAATTTCTAGAGCGGTATGAGAGATTGCATTTTCCCGCCATCATCATCCAAACCACATCTCTTGTGGGTGAGCGGTCTCACATCCTGCCAACAGAGCTCTAATCACTTGCAAAGCAAATGTCAGACCTCATAAAGCTATTGTGGCAGTGTGTGGTGGCTCAGTGCTCCATTTGACATAACATATGCGGAGCTCTTCCTTTATTTTGTCACTTAAGTCTGACTAATATTAACACTGTTTTTACTATTCAAGCCATATGCTCATCACAATGCATTTTTGAAAGTTGAAAAACAGTTAAACTTTTTAGGGAAAAGGCAGAGCATGCGTCATCATACCGGATTCAATATTGGATTCAATTGGTCTTTCATTTTCTTGCATAATGGTGTCATGGGGAGGAATCTGGGTCATCTATTTTTTTTTAGCGTGGCCACATCTGCATATCTGGCTCCAGCATCAGCTTGTGCCTGCTTGTGTGTAGAAGTATGCGAAAAAAACTATTTGTGCCGAGACCTCTTGTGATTCACCTACGCTGGGAGAAAGCAATAGCTCTGTGTCAGCGATAAACGTGTAGGTGTGTGTGTGCAGTGTGTGTCCTTACCTTCGTGACCCTTCAGCGTAGTGATGGTGGAGTACGTCTGCTTCTCCAGCTTCAGCAGCGTGATCTGTCCTGAGTAATCGCCGACAAAGGCATGCTGCGTCTCGTGATCGTATCTTAGCAGGGAGTCAGGGCTCAAACACGCTCTACGTGTTGCTACCTAGCCGACAGATGCTCGTGCACACGCGGCGAGTGAATGAAAGGATACTGTAGGCAGGAGGCCCAGGCGGTGAAGTAGTGTCTCCCCAGCATGCTGCCACTCTGGGTGCACATCCAGCTCACACTCTTGTCGTGGCCGGTGCTCACCACCCACTCACTCTCCAGGGAGAACACCATATCTGACACTCGGTTCTGGTGGGCTGCAAATCACACACAAACATATGAAGTGTTACAGCACAAGTCATGTTGGATAAACATCAAACGAGATCACATCTGTTCCATTGGGCTTTATATCCGAGCCATCGCGGATGAGCACTGTCTAGGACTAATTTGCTCTTTCCATGTGCTGATCCCATCAGAGGCTCTGCTTAGCGTCGCTGTAATCCAGACTAAGACAGACGAATCCCTTCAAACGATTTGTACTCCCGTCAGTCTTAATGGTCCATCTGGGGATCGCCTCTAAGGTGCACAGTTTGTATTGTCAACTTACTGTATTAAACGCCTCTACTTTTACAGACAGCAGGGTTTTAACCCCTTTTGAAACACTGTATTGTTTAGAACTCTGGCCAACAGCTATATTGATATCATACAAAATGTAATACCAAACCCCTGATGATAATCAATACATAGTATGTGCTGATACGCTACTTATCTATTTATTTAAACCTGCAATAAGAGATGCTTTGCTCACTTGGGGGCAGCACAACAAGCTGTAAACACAACCCTGGCACATTACCACCTTATGAGGTTGACATTATTTACACATCTAGCAGAGCAACATTAGCATTCGTTCATAGTTGTGTTTCTGGCCACCTGATGAATGTTAGTCTAATATTTAAGCTCCATTTTGGAGCTCCTGGAAGTTGTACTCGATCAAATTTTCAAGCCAAGTCCACTCTCTTCTCAATCCTACCGACTGCAGCGTTAAGTTGTGGGCCGTAAAAACCAATACAAAGAGCTGAAAGACGCTAAAACACTAATTCTCTTGGAGTTCATCACTGTAAGCAACCCCTTCCACATTACACACAGTCATTTCAGCCATTGTTAATATAAAAAGATTGATTATAGCAGCTTTAAATTAAAAAAATACATTTGCCATTGCAGCTTTGTTCAAACCCGAACTGTATTTTAAATCCAAGATCCTAAAGTTTCCAAAGACACTAAACACTACGCCAAGCTGAACTATGCAGAAATGTGTAACAATTGATGAGGAGTGTAGCTAAAAAAGTTCCATTTGATGTAATAATTCAGCCACAATACCATGGGGTGTTGGGTCATATAGACTTTAAAAAAACATTTTCCTCAAAAACATTCAAATTTTCCAACATCAAAGCAACTTAAGAGATAATTTAAAGAGAAAAATAGGCTGAAAATCATTGCTGCACCGTGAAACAACATCTCATGATATCTGGACAGGCCTTGTGACTGTATTACACTTCACTGAGATGTACTGTATTAATATAAGATAAATTAAAGTTCTTATGGCTCATAGTAATGCAAAGCATCACTGATAAGTAAAGCTCAAAGAGGAGACATTTCTTTCTTCTTCAAGTGTACAAGACAGTAAGATTAACTATCAGAACTGAGGCAAACATATCCCTAAAGACATGTCTAATTTCATGCTATTTTACCCTGTTCCCCTTTTAATCAATGAGAAAATTCTTTGCATATTTTTACTGCCTCATGACCAAACCATGGCTCTCCATGCCTCTGGCCAGTGAAGCTGAAACTCCGATCGTCTGTGTCCTCTCCGCTATTCTAGTGCTCCTTTTCCTTTTTTTAAATCACCTAAATATATCTATATTACTTCTGTGTTTTCTGTAACCTGTTGTTGTCCTCGGTGTCTGGCGGAGCAATGATTTTTGTCCCTTGTGCAGCTTGTCTGCATCAAGAACACGTTCACATAATAATGCAGTACAGATTTAGCTAAGTAATTAATCTGAACTACAGAGAGGAGAGCCTTTTCCAAAATCATTTCCATCATTCTGTCATATTCATTTATAACCAGACTGAACATATGTAAGTATGCACGTAATGGGCTGCATGAAAAAAAAAAAATCAATATTCCCTTGTCAGCAGCTCTGAAGAAAGTAACACTGACAGCCAAACGGCAAATGGCGATGTTACGCCCTGCCTGTCTTTGAAGTGCACAGACATCTTAATGCCTGTTTGATCTGATTGTGAGTCATGTTTTTGCTGTTCGGGCTCTGCTGCTTGATTTTGCTACAAGTGGCAGAAACCAGATGGGGCATTCCAGTGGTGACGTGGTGTTTTGCCCTCCAAAGCAACAGGCTGGCCATTTTCCCCCCGAAGCTTGATTTTCCACTGAGGAGGCTAAATGGCTGCTGATACAGACACAGGAACTGCGCTCTGGTCATAACCTACCAATTATAACAATATGACAGGAGATGAAATCAAGATGTAATGACTAGGGCTGCAACTAACAATCATTTTCACGATCAATTATGAAAAAATGCATCACAACTTCCCCGAGCCCAAGGTGACGTGACCAAGATGTCTCGGTTTGTTGGAGCAAAAGTTCAAAACCAACGATATTCACTTTACAGTGATATAAGACAAAGAAAAGCAGGAAAAACCTCTCATTTCTGTCACTTGAATAATCGACCAATCCTTTCAGCTCTAGTAATGACTATAAATGAGTGCTTGCTTGAGCTGTAGTTTAAAGAACGCTAATAATAATAATAATAATAATAACAGCAATAACACGCAAAGAAACGCAACAATGTGCCAACTAAGCCAAGGAATGTAAGGTATGGATGTAAACAATGAATGAGTTATGTGCATTTACTAATAATTTAAAACCATTACATTCACAAGGAACAACATAAGGTCATTCCCTTTGCTGTGAAAAGAAAAATTAAACCTTTTTGAATGTTTGGGTTTTGCAACACTAATTTTCACTCAGTAGCGTGCTGATGCTTTCAGCTACGTCAGTCATGCTCGACGCAGCTGTCCATTTAGAGTCTCCTGGGGCAGGGAGGGGCCACGTCTCTGATAGTTCACCCACATGCACAGATCAAACTCACTACGGGATCTACATTATCAGAACTATAGTACTGTATAAAGCCTTATAATGGAGTACAAATACCTGCTGTGGACATATCGCCAGACAAAACAGGCCTGCAGAGGGATATTCACTGATGGCTCACTTTACTTCGACAAGTACTATGTCACTATTTTTCCAATTTTAAACAACAGTTCAAGAACTGAGCAGCACTCAACCAACTCATTTTCAGTATCTTCAATGCACACACATTTATAATACCTGTCTTTGATGCACTAATAAATACAATATAGAGAACAGGATGGAGGATGCTGTTTCATGGTATACCCTTTCTCATAAGGATATGCTTTTCTGTCGTACTTTGATATCAAAACAAACATGCAGCTTTAAAATCCATAAGAAAGGGTTCATGTAAAAGTTTTTGTAATCCACGGATGGACTGTGGCTTGAACACTCTGCACGGAGAGCTGGTTAAATTGTGGTGTTGACGTTTGCGATCATATAAGAAATATTTGAGCTTGTCAGTCAACACATTACAGAGTGACAGTGGGAATTTCCTGGACTACCATTGAGTACTGCAATGCCCAATCTCAAATTGTTGCTAAATTGGACTTGACAGTGTGTGTGTTTGTGTGTGTGTGTCCTCATCTCCCGCTCTCACCTGGATATGTTTTGACGTGGTTCATCTTGTTGAAATCTTCAGAGATGAGAAACTCCTAGAAGCCAAACACAAACACACACACACAAAAACACATTTCAAATCAAATAACTATCCTGCCCCCACAGGCATTTGGAGGAGTCCAAATATTGAAATTGTGGCCTATTTAAACCAGATATGCAGGTTTTTTTTAAATCTAGACTGTTTGAACAACCGAAAGAGTGAGCCTGGAGCAAGAATATGAAGCCATCTGTTCGAGTTAGCTTCACTCACCACAACAGCTCCGTTGTCCTGGCCGATGAAGATACGTCTGCTGTCATGGTGGTACGACATGCAAGAGCATGGAGCTAAAGGAGAAAGAAGCAGACAGTTGCCATGAGCATCACTAAGATAGGTGTGCATTATGTTGCTGTGGTGGTCCAAAATAACAAAAAGCAGACAGACAGACGAGCGTGTGCGTACACACATATTCATAAATCCTTTCATCAATAAAGCAACGCAGTCTTACTTACAGGAGACTGTGTGGTAGATGCTTGGCCAGTACTGACCGCTGTCTCTTTTCAGCCAAACTCGGATGGTTCTGAAGGAAATTGTCAAAACATCACATTCAAACACTCTCCAAGGTCTTCACAAGGGTCATTCTGTGGTCTATTTCCTGTTAGGAGGGTCAATTTTGGATATACAGAACTTGAAATGCATTTCTAACCTTTCACTGACCTATCCTGCAGTTATACAAATATATACATGATGTAAAAATGATACTTGGCACTTTCCAATGGAAATATCCACTGAAGAGAGCCCTCATCTAGGACTGGAGTTAATCCTCGTCTGGGAAACCAGCCCTAATTCTCTTTACACACAATGCTCGATTCTGCTCACAAAGCCATGCACACAAGCTTTGTACATGTTAATGTTGAGACCGCATTACAGAAGTGATGATTCAAAACTGAACCACTTCTGAAACTGTACTTTTCACCAACTTCTAGTGCTTCATTGTATATAACCTAAAGCCCTTTTGACCCTCGATCATTTGTCTTTCAATAAGTGTTGTGCTTCATTACGTTTTAACCATAGACTGTATGGTTTTAACACTATGGTACAAAGTTTCCACCTAAAAATAATACAAGAAACTGGACAACTTTGCAAAGATCATATGTTTTCGGTTCGAGTGCAATTTTCTGCCAACCTTTTCAAGGAATCAGGTTTAAGGTTTCACTTCTATTCCAGCAACATGTCTGCAGCATAAATGATATGAAAAGCAGCAGCTGTTTCATCAAGGAACCTAATTGTGAGACTGCTGAACCATCGGCCCACAACTTCCCTTTTCAATATCAAGCGGTTTAGATGTGTGATCGGAACAGCATCACATTTCTTCACAGCAACTAAGTTCCTATATCTTTAATGATAATGTTGCTTCTGCATACTTGAAACCAAGAATGACAGCTCTAATATCACTTACACCTTCACAAGTGAGATTATCTGGCTACTGCCAAAGTGAGAGCAGGTGAAGAGATCTGCCAAATTATAGTTGTACTGCTGCCTTTACGTTTTGTTGAAAATATGGCATTGACTTTATGTTGTTAATGAATGCCACAACAAAAGGTTTATCTATTGTACCTAAGTTGTCAAGATGTGGCGTTCAGGGGGGCAGAGACGACAGCCATTTCAACAAGTAGGCTATTAAATCGTGCGTAGCTCTGATGCCACACATTATAAAGCGACTTGTAAATAAGATAAACAAACAACCTAAGAGGTACTCTTGGTTATTGTTGTTTTCATCAAATCAGCGGCAAGTAAATTAATACTTTTAGTACAAGCTCCAGCTAGACGCGTTTCATTAAAAGCACTTGCGACAAATAAACAGCATACGAGGAGCACTTGAAGGCGTCAAAGTAACTAATGTTTGCTGTTAGCAGCAGCTAGCTAGTTAAGTCAATATAGCCTTAATAACACATAATGATTATGTTATGTTACGTTATAGCAAACCATGAGTCGAAAAAGCCAACATTATTGAGTGAAAACCAAATGTAGCATTCCCGTTTAGTGTCACGGTTAATTGTTCCCGGATATTTTATGGAAATGACTCACTCTTGCTGGGTTTCTATCCCCACACCCTCCTACGCTAACCTTTGTTCCAAAGGAAATATCCCAACCACAAAATGTCTTTCTGAGAGGGGGAAAAAAGTTGCTTCTTCTCTTTTGTGTTGCCCTTCTTAAACCAGCACACCAGGAATTATGAGTGCAATGACCAGCAAATAGACCGAGCCCGCTAGCTAACGTTACTGCTTTTGCGCTACCGTTAGCCTGCTTGGCAAACTCACCTGTCCTCGCTGACCGTGATCACTCCGTCCTCTTTTGGTATTAAAACGGCGGCATTGACAGCGTCTGAGTGGCCCTCGATCTTGTTCAAAAGAATAGGTCTAGCGGTCTGGGGCCTCGAGTGGATCTCCGCAGCCATGGTTTTAACTCGCCAGCAGTGTTTTCCTTCAGCTGGTTTTCCTCCTCACTGGCCAGTGAAGGAGGATCAGCTGACACCCGGAGCCGCTGTCAGGATTACCGTAATGACCGCAACAACGCGCCCACCAAATTCAGACTGGAAACAAGTGAAATGAGACATGCGCGAGAATTGAGTTTCACAAGTTGACACGTTATAACCACAAGGCCATGGATGTATAATACATTCATGCACAAGGCTCGTGGCTCAGACGTCCCGGGGCCCCCTTTAAAGCTTTAAAGGGCCTCTTAAGTGTTTCACAGCACCACAACCTGACATCAGCAAAGAGGCCACCAAAACAAAAGGCATATAAAATAAGATGATCCTTTACTGATTCCAGAACCAGAACCTCAGTTTCAACTTCTAGAATATTAAAGGTGTTGTCTACAATTCTAATCCAATACACTTTTTGTCAAATTCAGCGAATATCTCCTCGCAGTCCGCTAGCTGTCCGTTCCCAGTGAGCATTTTTCCATTGAAAAGATGTTTAAAAAACAGCTATAGTCACTAGAGAAAAGACGTTCAAAATAGGTTCAAAGTGAAAGTTTTTTCACAGACTATTTGAAGACGCTTATTGAACGTTCACATTTAGACCGGGGTTTGCAATAATGACATTTTATATCCTCTACAATGTGCAAATAATAGCCTATCATCATTTTAGAGCCTAACTAAGAAACCACATCCAAATTTCTCGGACTGCTCCGAAAAATAAAACGGGCTCCCCACAGGATACGACATCAGTCACCTGGGGGAAAGTCCTGTGTTAGATCCGTTCAACTATTTTCAACTAGAAATCAACATTGAAATCCTGGTTGGTGCTCACTGGGTTCTGTGTGAGCGCTGAAAAAAAGTCCGGGCTCTGTGAATGGGAAACAAACAGAGCGGCTCAGACCGAGCCACCTGCCCGTTCTCATTCCCAGGTCGTCAAATAACGACGCTTTGTCACAACTCGTTCTCGTGCACAGGACATACTAATGCTGTGCTTTACTCGCGAGAGTTTGAAGGAGCACTGAAGGGAGGGGTGTATTTGTTTGGCTGTTGAGTTCAGGTATCAACAAGCTTTCTCCAGAATCGTAGACTACACCTTTAAATCACAGTTCTACAACCGGAATTTCCAAATCTAGGATTGGAATTTCACTTTCTTTCTTTCTTTCTGCTAAATTATAGTTCTTGAAATTTAATCTTCAAATCTTGAAAAAATAATTTTATTCTAGAACATTCAATTACATTTCAAGAACTGGAATTTCAAATCTATGGATCTATGGATTTTCAAGCTCTCGAGTTAAACATTTAGAAGTTTAAGGTACAGCTCTAGAACTGATCCAGATCTTGACTTGTCAAATTCTATAATGATAAATTACACTTCTAGAATCAGAATTTTGTAATCCAATAGAAATGTCTGCCTCAGTCTAGAATGTTAAATATCAATTCTAGAACTGTAATTTAAGATTCTAGAACTTAAATTCCAATTTAAATTTGTAAATTCCAGCACTATAATTTTAAATTACAGGTCTAGAATTAGAATTACAGTTCAAAGTGGGGGGAAAATATCTGCTATTGCCAATTTCAGAACTGTAATTTAAAAACCTTGCAGTGTAACATAAAAAGCTAGAGCTGAACATTTCAGTTTTAGATTTGGAAATTCCAATTCTAGAACTGTACATTCAAAGATCTCCAATTGTTGAATCGTAAATTTAAATAATATAACTTTTCCAGTGCTGTAACTTAACATCTTACAACTACACTATAACAATCTAGAGGTGAAATGTCCACTGTTGTCAGATTATAATTTAACATTTTTGAACTGTAACTTTATTGGAACTGAAAATTTTATTCTAAATTTAATTTGAACATTGTAGAACTGGTAAATCAAATTCTAGATTTGGAAGTCATTACAGTTTCCAAAACTGTAAATTCCAATTCTCATTTATTTTTTTGTTTTTCCTTTAACTTGAAACCAGTTTATATTATTCTGTCTATAGGTGTTTAAAGCCTTGTAACAGACTGGTGACATATCCAGAATACAGCCTGCCTCTGGCCTAATGTGCTTAGATAAACTCCGGCCACCCATCACCCTCAACAGGGTAAGTGGTTTACATGGATGTGTTTTAATAGTTGCTGAATACAGTTTGAATGAATTCTTAAGGACTATAAATAATTTCCGTAGCTGAAGAGGTTATAATTGAAAATGCAAACACAGCACAACAGAATGCCACATGTAGACAAACATTCACTTGTCTGAAATACGATTACCTTAAATAAGTAAGGCAAAATCATTGATGTTATAAATATGTGTATTTATTTGATCAGATATGAAGCAAGTATGATAACAGAAGACTTCCTCAGTGAGAGAAACAATGATTGTAAAGTAGCTGAATGCAAGGCGTTCAAGATGTGATGTACATTGCCATAACTTAGGAGTGAAACTTAGAACAGACTGGAGTGACATGACTTGAGATGGAGAACTTTTAAACTGAAACACTGACATGACAAACAAACTGATTATCCTACTCCAGAGTTGAGAAAATACACAATTGACATTCAAAGTCTTTTAAAAATGTAATAAATTCAAAAAAGTATACAAAAAATTAAAACGGCTGGAAATTTTAGTCTGCAAAACCTTTTATAAAGAATGTTATGCATTACAGAAAATGGGTAACATAAAAAGCAATATTTAAAACAAATAACATATGTCCACACTGTACATAAGTCTACAGCAAAAGTCTGTGTATGTGGGTGTGCGTTTATGTGTGTGTGTGTTTATGTATGTGTGTGTTCATGCGTGGCAGTGTAGAAGCATTTCCCGTGCTGGCCTGTGATGCTACCAGGGGCTGGCCAGTGACGGATGGGCTCAAGGCTGGTTGATCTGGCCCATGAAGAGAATGGTACCTGCGGACAGAGACAGGGAGAACTCAGCATAGTGAAGCACTGCTTTCTTTGGGTTACCTGGTTTCACTAAGCCTGACATTGGAGATTAATTGCCAGATTTCAGACTGTGATAAGTCGAGTTTATTTCTCACGTGGTTACACGAATGTTAGATCTTCTATGTAAATATATTATACTTTTAAAGCTGAGTAAAACCAGATGGAAATAAAAGACTGTACCTGTTGGGTTATGTCTGATGAGGAAGAGGAAAGGTCTGTCCACTGTAACCCAAGGCGGAGAGGACCGAGCCAGCAAAATGGCAGCTAAACACACATTTAAGTACATTATCAACCGTTATATGGAACATTTTCATCAATTAAGCACACAGCTTTGTGTTTGGCCCAACATTTAAGTCCAAGACAAGGCTCACTGTGCAAATACTCACTAGTGGCAGCTGCTGCTTTTGTTCCATCTTCATTCACCACAACTTTGGCTTTCTGGAGTGCCTTGGATACATGCACAGGCTCAGCACCTGAGAAACAGTATTAATTCTAGCTTTAGACACATACAGTATGTTAGTTTATGGATATGCGTGTCATCATTGCCTTTTATTAACAATCTGATATTGATCAGCCAGTGATGTTCACATCCAACATGATGGGAGTTACTTTGTGTACATTTTTAATGTAATATACCAGCATTAGTGAACAAAGCTACACTTTTTATGAGAAATCCTTAAAGGCCCTACATGCCCATGCTTCACCCACACAGGTAGTTCTCATTTATGTAGCCTGATCCGAGATCTTCTCAGGACTGTGTGGGCCTGTACAGACTGTGCTTAATTGACATGTCCTTCATGGCGCAGTCAGACCGAAATTCGCTTCCCATTCATTTCTATGTGGAACAAGACGAGACGCATTCACTTCTGGTCATGAATTCACCTGCCTCCTTTGCTTTGTGCAGTGTTCAATCTGACTGGACTTTGACACAAGGAATAGTGAGGCTCCAGCTGGTTTGAGAGAGAGGGTGAGATTGACTTCACATTCAGGAAATATTGTTCGTTTTATATTCTTATTTTACAACTGCACAGTGAAATGATACAAACAGCAGAGAAGAAGGGATGCCGCTCGTCTGCAGTGAGCGCAAGGACAGTACCAGAGGTTAATGACAGTAAAATGTTGAAAAATGCTGTATAATTAACAACTCTGTGGACAGCTGTTGTTAGCATTGTAGCCATGTTAGCTCCTGCAGTTTATGTTTACAAGCCTGATCACTCCATTTCCTGTCCTCCTGCTTTTGGCCACACCACGCTAGTGAATTCTGGTCTGACTGCGGCATAATTCTGTTGTCATATCTGTTCAGGCGGGACGGCTTAGATCTTCATTATTCTTATTGATAGATTGAGTTTGGTGACTGTTGTATATGAGCCGAGGTCCAATCAGCCACAACACTCTATGGGAGTGCAGAGCCTTTAGCCTGAGTTGCAACGAGCCGTTTTCACAGCACACATTTGGACTTGTCACAGTAGAAAAAACACAGGTAAATAAGCCATGACAGTGACAGTGAAGCAGCATGCACAATACCAAGGCGCTGAAACACAAGTAACTAAATGAAATTCAGCAGTCATCAACTTTATCATTTACACCTGTGCTTTTCCTACTGTGACATGTTAAACCGTCTTCTGTGAAAAAGGCCTATGCAAATAATACAGTGATTTAATTGGACTGCACACAGCTGACACATACTGGCTTTCAAGAAAGGATTTTAGAATCCTGTGGTGGTGACTGCTTTTCAGGGTGCTTTCATGCCTGTAGTTTGCTTCATTTGATCAGGACCAAGGAAGAAAATGAGGCATTGTTGCCTTGACGACACTGACTTATTACAAAACGGCAAAGATGTGTAAACATGAAGTTATAAGAACTGACAAGTAACTCATTAATTGGAGTGACCGTCCTTCCGCATCATCAGCGCTACGTGCACCCACATGGGGAAATTATTATTATTATTATTACTGAACATTATTTGCGTATTTATCTTCTCTGATGTCACAAAGAGCTCACAAAAAAATGACTGATTACGAGCATTATTAGTCGAGACTGCAACTGGACCTTGTATGTCATAAATAACGACAAAACGGGAAAAACGGGACAAACACAAGAAAGAGGCGTCTTGTACAACAATAATAACACTGGTGTATAGTCGCCGTTTCACTCATTTTTCAAAGATATATAATAAGGAGCTAATACAGCTTCTTATGAGCTCTACTCAACATTTTTAGTATTAGGCTGGTTGATTAATTATTGAGTAAAAGAATAAAAGTATCAACTGATTGCTATGTTACACCACATGATGGCACTAAAGCAAAACTCCACTTCTGTCCGACAGACCCTAGTGGATTTTTTTTCAGGAGTAATCCTACAAACTCCTTTACAGATTACACCACATGATGGCACTAGAGCACTTCAATAAGAGCTCCTTTCATTCCATCATTCAGGCAGAAGATGAGGGAAAGAGAGAACACTAGTTATTCCGTTCTTCACACTGGATATAATTCATACTTCTTACTGGCAGCCAACAATGTTTTCATATTTTCATTCATTCCTCGTAGCCAAATAAACCTGCTGTAAATAGTCAGAGGCACTGTGTCACTTTTGGGTTTGGACTGACGGTGCTTTCACTCACTGAGGTGTCTGAAGTCAGCTTTGTTCTGACTGAACATGTCTGTTATTCCCAGCGCTGAAAGGGGGGCTTCCAAATCCACCTCCGCGTCAGCAGTAAACCTACAGACATAAACACACACACACATGCACACAATGTTACGGTCACATTCGGTCAAAGAAGTTTTAAGAGCAACTGTTGTACGTGTGGGTCTTACTTGGGGATGAGCAGGCGGACTTTTCTCATGTGCATCAGTTTGGTCCAGCTCTGCACCGTGGCTGTGCTGATGTGTGGGATAACGCGGGACAGGGGCGTGTCTTCGTCAGAGGGCAGAACAATCAGCATGCTGATGGTGTTGCCGTGGTAGGGCAGCTCAATCACCTTATATTTCAGTCCCTGAGGTGTGGTGGCCATGCCTGGCAGGAGAGGAGAGGTTAAGGGTTAACAGCTTCAAAAGGTCAGGGTGATGATCCTTACATTTACTGATATAGAGATGACTCACCTCTTTTCTTCCTATATCTTTCCTGTATCTATTAAACCTTTTGGGAATACATGCATGACTGACTGGCAACCAAGACACCTCCTCTTACTTTTTGTACTTAGGAAACCCTTTGCTTTTACTTTAAAGCGTTTTCTGTCCACAAATGTGTAAAACCTAGACCACTTCTCTCTCACCTTTGAGAGACTGCAGAACCCATATTTCCACTTCCTTGTGATGCAAGAAGAATGGAATGAAATGACCATTTTTTTGATGTTATACATCTGTAAATTTTGGTATTTTTATTTCTGTTGTTCCTCGCATGAGATGATTTACTGAAGTCTCACATTATTTGTGCGTTATTAAAGAAGTAAGAATGTTTTGATGCTATCCAACTATCCATTTTCTGGATTTTCTGTTGAAGAATTTTCTTTGGGGGAGATTATTTTCTCTGTCTCTCTGACCATGATGGCTGTAGTTGCTCAACATTTTTATTTAGTCTAAACAAACTAGAAACCGAACATGCATCATTTCCTGAACAGATTCTTCCTCCGAAAAGACCTACCAGAAAGCAGATGTTTATCAGGACAAATGCAAAAGACAGTATTGTGTTATCATTCAGCACAGGGGAGTGATATCAAAGTAAGATAGACTGTGACTTTTTATTTACAGAGGGATTCTGTTGTTAGCCTTCTGTTGTGGAGCTTGAAGCTTGAGATGTGTGTGCTGGACTGTGTGACTTTTTAAATTACAACACATTTCCATCTCATAAGGCACTTAACGGCAGCATAAGGATGACAAATTTACACTTCTCACAGCAGTCTCGTACCACAAACATCTATTCAACTGTGCCTGCACAGTTTTTCATGCTTTATATGGCCATTAAAGTAATCACAGCACATTATGTTCTGAAGCCATAAAGCCAAGTATTTGTAAATCCCATTATATTCATAAAGCATAACTGTATCGAGCCATAGCCAAGTGATTTAGGGCTGTTACAAACTTGTTCTCTTTATTACCTGCGAATGGTAATTTGGGGACAATAATCCAAGTCACACACTAAATACACTAAAGTCAACACGCTGCAAGATACTGAAGAAAGACACAAACATCTGGGCCTCGCAGCTGAACGTGGCCTTAGTTTAACTCTAGCGCTGCATGAGAATCTATCCACAGCACTCACCATGCTAACACAGCTCTGACAACTTATCTAAATATAGACGACTGACTGGTATATCATTTCATTTCACACAGGACTAAATAATGTCCTGTGGATGTGGCATGTCTAAGCCTGCATTTCCTTACAACTCAACACAAGCCGACTGATGAAACATAATCTGGCAATGGCTGGGATTGCATCATAAAAACAAACTTAAATTAAAACAACTTAATCTTAAAATCTATAATATATATAATTGGCAGACCTGAGTGAAATAGCTGCTGCTGATAGGCCTATTTGTTGCCATTTGTCCAAACTTGATTTGGTAAAGAGCAAACCTTCCCAAGACAGTCCAGACATGCAGTGAGAAAGAAATGTATTTTAACTTACTGTTGAGTTAAAGGCATTCTGTGGAGTTACTGGCCAACTGCAAGCTAGCAAACATGGATGTAAACAACACAGGAGTGGATATATTTAAAGATTTAACTTTGCAAATGTTTTATGAGGAAGGAAATGCATTCAACACATTTCAACAGACCTCAAGGATACACACAATGCATTTTGGTGGAGAACACTGAATATAAACACAACTTTTATATGTTCCCAAGTAAACTCCACAGGGCACCTTTAACTTTAAGTTACTGGCTGGCTTCTTGGCACAACATATCTTTGAATGCCATTTGGTGGTGAAATGTGATAAAGAACATCTATTATTCAGCATCATGATGCATCTGAAACATTGGCTGTATGTAAGCAAGTCAGTGATATAAAGGCGAAAGCATTAATACTGAATAACTGCTCCAATTAGAAATATTCAAATGGTGAGTCTCACACAGCAGGCCGTCAGTGGCAACCTCTCACACATCACCACTCACTGATGTTGAAGACAGAGAGTTGGGACATCATTGGGACTTTATATACATTTCCGTCGCCCCCGTTGAAGGGCCTCATCTTGGTGTTCTCAGGCTGGAAGCGGGACTTCCATAAGCCTTTGAAGTAGATTGAGTTGACAGCGACCAGACGGGTCAGAGCTGAGTCCAGCATGTCTGCTTTGATCAAGCTGGGGATGTGACCTGGATAAATATGCAACACGGAATCATTATTCAATCAGAAAGGTTTGATAAAAGCCACCACCTCTTACATATTCACTTCAGCACCGCTGCATGAGCGTGTAAGGGCACAGCAATCGACGCAGTAGAAAAATTGACCACATTACAAAGTCAAGGCTTTATACTGTGGCCTGTGAAAAAGACAAACGAGTTCAGTGGTAGTTTGAGTATGTGTTTGCCTTTGTTGTATGAACACAATATAAACTAAACTTGCAGGTAAATATACAGGGGCCCAAAAGCCCCATGCAACTGGGAACTCTCACCATCCGAGGGCGATTGGGAAGCTGAATAAGGCTGGTGGACCACAAGACTGTTACATCTGTATCAAAACCAGTCTCAGTAAATCATTTTACACCTAATGCACGAGTGAAGAAGTGTCTCCTTGTTTTAAATTCTGTTCTCTCAAAACTTAGGAAATGTGCATAGCTCTGGAATTTGAAGGTTTTTGTACAAATTTCATAACCGTGCTCACACCTGCCTTTACGAGGGCTATTTGAAAATCTTTATTGTGTATACAGCTGCTATGTACATCCGTGGCTCCTACCTTTGGTCTTATTGTTGACCCATTCATTGATTTCATCTGCTGCCCCCTGGGGGTTGCTGAAGTCCAGGCTCCTGCTCTCACACTGGAAGTTGGCTTTGTTGGTGGCTACGAAGGCCTCCTCCATGGGGAAGCCCTCCTGGCTGAACATGGCGTTGGCAATCAGCACGAGGTCCTGGTTGGACTTGGCTGTCAAGGTCTTGTGCAGCCTCTTCAACATATTGTACGGGCCTGGGCAGATCAAGTTTGAATCATTGCTTAGGGTTTAAATGTTTAACACAGTCTTTGAAACTGTGACTTCAGTTCATCTAATACTGAGACACAACTTGCATATAATGCTCATCAGAGCCCTCACCTTTTTTCTTGTAACGGAGAGCATTGAGGACCTGCTTCCGAGTCACTCCATGGGCTCCTGGTAGCAACATCCCAAGGATGGAAGCTACCCCATGGGGTGAAAGCACCACATTTTCCAGGGGCCTGGAGCGGACTACTTGCTGAAACACCTGTATGCCAAGATCAGAGCCCCGTTCGCCGTAGGAGGGACCCTGCGAGAGCACACCTGTATGGCCATACAAGGTCACCAGTGCATACAGGCAAAATAATGAGAGGTGCTTCATTTTAAACCCTGCAGCACCTAGTGAGAAACAAAGAGCAGAATATTAGAAGCTTTGTATGAGCCATGGCAGCCTCATCTGTTAATTTGTTCTCCAGTAGACACACAACCATAGGGATTCCTTAAAAACCCTCCCAAGAGAGTTGGATATTCCTTTTATATGACTCATCGTGGTTAACCACAGTATCACTTGCACCTTTGCTTGCCCTTAGGTAACAAATGCAGCAGGGTCTGACTAACTCTTACTCACACTGTCTAAATATTACTATCTGACCATAATAAGCTTAGTGAAACTGGCCTCTTCTGTCATTTTAATTTCAGACCAACCTTTCAGACCATTTTAGGAAAATGATTCAGCCTGCACCCCTCTCACTGAAGCAGAATGAATGTAGCCACAAGACCCAGTCAGAATGCCTGCTGGCTTGCTTGCTTGCTTGCTTGCTTAGAGGCACAGACTATGTGATTTATTGTACTTGCTGGTAATCATGCTGTATTTTTTACACAGTTTCAGTGTGAAATGTGCAAAGTTATTGATTATGGCCGTCATGGTTTACTGGCTGATTAGATTTGCAGTTAAATCTCTGGGATTTTCTCACCACCTTTTGGGAAAACGCAATCCATTGATAAAAATCTGGCAATGTACTGGCTTTTTGACATAGTGACCTGAGATCCCTGAATAATGGCTGTGTTTGGCATAATATGCCCGACCAATCAGCTATCAGCAAAAACTGCCATGTTAAGCTACATCACCCCATAGTGTAGCCTCCTTTTGGTGGCAAAGTTACAGGAAATCCGTCCAAATTATAAAAATTAACATTGTGTTGAAATATAAGAGGTGTATATAAGAAGTGGATGTAGCCTACAATATGTCGAGGGTTTGCTGGGACTCCTGGATAGGTTATGTTTGCCAAAAAAAAGCTGCAATAAAACAGCAAAAACACATTTCAGAGATTGTCGCGTGTGTGTGTCAAATGTCCAGGAATGGACACGCACACTAATGACAAAAAGCCATCCCTGACCACCACCACCACCACCATGCTTCTCATACATTAAAACTGCACCCACTCCTGCAGGACTACACGACAACAGCTCAACACTGGAGGGGAAGCACACTTTTTTAGCTGGAACTGTTGTTAACATGATTTAAACGTACCGTTTTTTTTCTGAGGTACGTTTACGTTAATCATTTACAGCTCATTTAAGGTGTCAAACAATATCAGACACATACAAACTGTATTTAAAAGGGTAGGAGGAACTTCAATGAGGTGCTATATGTTGTTAAGCGTTTGGACCTGTTTATAAAGCTACATTTAAAGTTAAAGTAACGTTAAAAACGACAGTTGTTACCTATCACGAGGTGACGTTACTTCGACTTATCCCGCAGGTGAAACTGTGGCCGTATCAGTCCGCTCTTCACTTCCGTCCAAAGGAGAAAATAAAGTTCGTCCGCAATGTGAAAGAAAAATAACTCTTTATTCCAGTGAAACTGAGGACCACTGTGGACTCCACCGCTGTCTCAGAGAGGACTTTATTGGACTGAACTCCGCCTTCAAACCGAGCAGCATGAAGCGTGTTAGTGTCAAACTCTAAATAACAGAAGCAGAGCTTCCGGTACGCTTTCACAATAAAACCCAATGAATTACCATATTGTTGCCCATTAACACTGAAACACAGTTTTACACCCTTTGTAGAAGACAGTGGTGGAAGAAATATTCACATATTTTACTTAAGTAATGATAAGTAGTAATGATACCACAGTGTAGAAATACTCTGTTACAAATAAAAGTTCTATACTTAAGTACAAAAAGTAAAAATATTCATAATGCAGAATGGCTCATTTCAAAATAATAAATATTATATTATTGAATTATAACTATTGTTGCACTAAGGTGTGCATCACTTTAATGTTGCAGCTGGTAAAGGTGGAACAAATTTCAACTACTTTATATACTTTATCCGTCGGGAAGCTTGTGAATTTTTCCCCCAGGGATCAATAAAGTTTTATCTTAATCTATAATATTACATCATAATTTATTTGTTTTGATTATATTTTGTATGATTAATCTGAATCTGCAAAGTAAGCTAAAGTTATCAAATAAATGCAGTGGAGTAAAAAGCACAATATTTGCCTCTGAAATGTAGATGAGTAGAAGTATAAAGTAGCAGGAAAGGGAAATACTCAAGTAAAGTACAAGTACCTCAAAATTGTACTTAAGTAAGCTACAGTACTTCAGTAAATGTTCTTAGTTACTTTCCACCACTGGCAATTTTTTTTGCTGTAAAATAAATATTTACATCCATGTAGCTACTTCCGGTACGTTTTAGCAAACTCTGGCTAACTTGACGCGGCTAAACTCATAAGGTGTTGACAACAGGAAGTGACAATATTGGGGAATGTTTGGAAACATGTAAGAGCATCTTCGTTATGTTTTGTCATAATTCAGTGGAAAATTACTGAGGCCTCTCATTCGCCTTGATGCATTCACTTACCAACACAAACACAAAGCTTTAATACCAGCAGTCTCTCTGAACAAAGCAGTGATTAGCAAAATATTAACTGGTCAGTTTGCTAAATTAACAGGTTTTTATACACCATCTTACTGGGGAGTTTGGTCTCATCCAATTTTGATGTGATTTTATATTCACATAAAAACTGCACAGGTAACTTTTGCCATAACTTGCCCAAAAGTGACGCCCATTCACAAAGGACCACCTGATGCTTTTCTATCCGGTTAGGTGATACAGTTGGGTGGCGACACGCAAACACACACACACACACACCTGAAAAGAGGCTGAGGCTCAGTTTCCTCCCTGCTGCAGCCAAAGAGAGGATTACGAGTAGGTGCATGGGGGGTTGAATTACAGGGGATTAAATGAGAGTGTATGGGCAATTCTGACTAAATCCATCGTAAATGTTTACCGTAACACTGAATGGATTGTGGGCTGTCATAATAATATATATTTCTCATGTATATTTTGAGGGCTGAACCTCCGCTTTAATAGATTAGTTTCACACAGTGTCTGGCTGAATACCCAGGTGGAGGCTTTTAAGAATCCACTGCCACAGCATGGGGCACCCATAGTGGGGCTGGATTCAGAGCAGGACTTAGGACTTTGGTCTGCAGTCTTTGTGGGTGTGTGGTTTGTGCTTGGAGCGGGGGTCTTGCATGTCCAGCTGAGATACAGAGATGGGACTGTTGTGAAAATAAACACTGTTAAGCGAAGTGGGGTCACTGCGTTTGTGTTTTGAGGAGCTAGTGAATGAACACACAGCTGCGTACTATAGCCATGCCACGCTAGGCCACTTCTATCGCAGATTCTGCTTTTAAACTAAATCCATCTACTTCGAGACAAAAGGTGGAAACATTGCAATATATCATTTGAAGTTTCCAGAAGCTCTCTGTGTGCCGCCGGAGATATCATCATGCTCCTGTTGGGCAGCCAAGACAACATTTTAGTGACATTCTTATCATCAAACAAGACTAAGCTTGTGCTGAACAAGACCAGATGTGTGCATGTTTGTGCAGCTCGTGTACCATGCAAACACATGAACTGAGCCATTTTTGGGCAAGTTCTCTGTTGAAAAGTTCTGTCTGTTTCATTGCTGCCTTTTTAAACAGGATTTTCAGTGTGTTATGGAACCATCAAATACTGCAGTGAAGGGGTCACGTGTGCAGTCATGATGTTGATGAACTCACCGATAACTTTTGTTTTTAAAGCTTCTGACATTTCCAAATGTTGCAATGACTTTCTCAATATGAAATGTATTTGTCAAGAGTTGGCCACACAAAGTGTTCTGTGTGCAGATAGGATTGGTCAATATCGTGCAACAAATGGCAGTGACATTGCGAATTGTATCCAAAAGCAAATGCTACGCTGGGAAATTTTCAATTTCAGATGCTTACACACTTTTTTTTT
>NTHP01000215.1:646895-659272 GCA_003416845.1 Oplegnathus fasciatus
TTTTTTTTATATTGTTGTTTTTATTTATTCTACCTCAGTATTTTATTCTATTGTATTTTATTGTACTCAAATACCGGACTGCTGTGACAACCGAATTTCCCTTCGGGGATGAATAAAGTAATCTATCTATCTATCTATCTATCTATCTATCTATCTATCTATCTATCTATCTAATAATAATAATAATAATATTAATTGTAAGTAATAAGTAGTAAAGTAAATAATTGTTAGTTGCAGCTTTAGAATCAAATCAGGGTTATTAGGATGTTTTGTATAATAATTCATGGAATTAAAACCCTTGTACATAAAATAACCACAAATTTAAGCATATGTATGACGGTGAAGACTGGGGCTAAAAATGACGATAGAAAACTAACTGTACCAAAGCCTGGAATAAAATGGAGTAAAAATGTAGTACAGACTGAAAGCTCTTCAAAATGCAGTAAATAATATAGTATATTATGTAAATTACAGGAGTTACAGGGTTACAGAGAGTTTAGACACTGTACTTGAAGTCTTTGGTGATGTTGTCATAGGTCTTAGGGTCCTTCAGGCGCTCCAGAAGGGTATCTGACGCCTTTTTTACCAGTAGGGGGCACTCTGCGTTCTCTGAGGCCAGCGAACGCCGCACAACCTCCAAGTACTCTGGCAAAACATAAAGACAGAGGGAGTGGACACTTAAACCCGGGCCGCTATAAAAAGACCACAATAATACACAGAGCCCTGGTTAAACACACAGGACTATTTTGAGGTACTGCAGAAGCACCAATTCATCCCCAAAATAACGCGTGAACCCAGCTCTAGTCAAGTGCTTGATAAAGTATTTATTTAAAAAGGTTTCGGTGAGGTTGAAAGTGAAATGATGATTCTCAACCAACGTGAATTTCACAGTTTATGAAACTCTAAAAAGCAGGCTCTCAGAGGAGAAAGTCCACATTACAAAATCTGGGAATATTTCCTGCTGGAATGAAAGCCAAACTCTTACTGCTGACTAACTGCAGTGTTGTTATGGGAAATAAGAACTTTGTGGTGCCATGGACTGGGAGGTGGGGGGGGTACCTGACGTCAGTACACCATGAACACTATTCTCTGTGCGTTTTGTCTCGGATATTTCCCTCGAGTCAAAGAGAATGTGGCCCGAATGCGTGCGATAGTGTCTTCAAGATAGCACGAGTGTGTGGGTGGAACAGTGCAGGTCCACGTTCAAAGCTACTCTGACGTTGATTCCAGCCTGCAGCCTTCCGGAGGAAAACAATGTGCTCAGCCAAACACAACACAGACTGTAAAATGAGCACACAGATAGAGAGCCTTCCTCATCTTTGATCTGTCTGGGACTCTTACTTCCAAGATACTGAACAAAACTGGAAAATTGTAGTGAAATTCTATTTAACGCTTGATGTGCTCCACAGAGATGTTGATACAGGTGCATACTGTAGAGATTATGGGAAATATCAATTTCAAAGAGGATATTTCTTTAAATTAGGGTTGTTTGGTGCATTATGTAAAGCTCAATTTAATAGTGAAACATACAATTAAACAATCTTAAGTCAACCTTTATCTGGTATCTGTAGTTTATTTCCTGAGAGCAAATCTAACTTAAATTCCCTGTTTTTTAAATAGAGTTTGGCATAAAACTCTGATGATCCAAAAAGGAATGGCATAAATCTCGTAAGATGAGAATGGAGACCGATACAGTAAGTGTGTGTGAGTGTGAAGTGTGGGTGTGTGTGTCTGTGTGTGTTGTCATCTCATGCAGTGTCTCTCCACACCTGGGAAGTTGACAGTAGCGTGAACAGGTGCACTCGTGGCCACAGAGGCGTGGACCAGGTGAGGATACTTCAGCCTGAACCAAGCAGCGAGAGAACCTGGGTAAGACCCGCCGAATGCCACCCACTTCCTGTTAGTGAGTCCTCGGACATCCGCCATCACGGTCCGGAAGTGTGCCAGGTCAGCCAACGCCTGACGGCTACTGAGGAAACGCAGGTTGTCTGTGCTGATGTCACTAAATGGAGAGGAGAGGGAAGCTTAATTTAAACAGTAGTTTGAGTGAGCATCTGCAGTATATCCATCATCCAGTCTGTACAATACTACAGGAGCCATGGGCAGGACTGTCCTCAGAATGCAGGGCTGCCATCTAGTGGTCCAACAAATGCACCAGAGTATTGTGCAATGAGTTGCAGAAAGTTCTCAAAAAGCTGTGAACACATGTTGAGGGTGATGGTAATGACTGTCCTTTGGCCCGGGACATATTGTAAAGTGATACTTCCCCAATCTCCTCTGGGAAACTATTTGCTCATTTTACAGTTGGTGACAACACTACAGCGTGACAAATCAAACCACCGGGGTGAACAAACCTGCACCAATCTGTTGTCTGAAAAGCAACCTTTCTGAAAGTGTTGGATGAGCAGTATCTGCTTTTTGTAACAACTCAAAGGGTTCTCCAAATACTGTACTTTGTGCATGCTTTCCAGCAAAGTGTTCTGCACTGTTTCCAATCCATGAAGCTCAGGAAATGAAACAGTACCAACAGAATTGATTCAATGTCTCGCTCAAGAGCATTTCAGCAGCAGCAGTTTTTTTCTGACTAAAGATATGACAGCAAACCAGGAGACGTGCTTGAGGAGGTTCGCACCTATAGCTTGTTCTCTTTGGTGCGGACCAAAGCGGACACTTATTTTAGCTCACACTGCCCCTTCATGACCCAATGTCCCCTAGAATCAAAGTTTGTGTGTTTATTGGGTAATTTTAGCAAACTGCCAACCTGACAGGTTAAAGATTTTGGAGTCAAACTAATTTGATTCCTGTCTCTAAAAGAAAAAAAATATGAATTTGTTTTTACTGCCACAATTGACCCCCTCTGGTGACAACACTAGTTAAGAATACATGAAGAAAACAGCCCAGACATTTTAGTTATGATGGGTTTTTTTAAAGCCTGGCTGTCAGATGCTAATGTCTGTCTCCTTCTACCCATACACCTTCGCATTTTGTCTAAGTTCCTAATGTCGGTTTTGAATACATTTGCAAGAATTTAACTGAACTTCTCTTAGAAGAACAGGATGTGGCATCTTGATGCTGTTATTTAGTGCCTTCTGGCATTGTTGTCACCTGCCTGCCCAAACAAACCAAGGGACTAAAAGTTCCAGAGTTTGAATAAACAGATCCAAACAGACTTGTGGTGAACACACCTTCATACAAAGTCAAGAATCAAATCAGCAAGGTCAAACGTACACGGTGGGGTGACTCTTTCCATAGAAGCGATGTTCCAGCATCAAGCAAAGTGCTCCTACTTTCTCTGCATAGGTGAGCCAGGTGCCGCTCTGCATCCAGGCTGGATTAGCCGGGCCCTCCCCACCTATCATCAGAAACACTGGACCACCCGGCTTGTGGAAGGCTTCATTTACAAAGTACCTCTGAGGGGGAAAAGGGAGAGTTATTCAGAGTGGAAACACCCACAGACAGAGGGTCATCAGGGGGTCAGGTTTGCATCAGTATGACTGTAGTCTTGATCCAAGAAGGTCAACCTTTTGACAGATGGACAGGTGCACATGGATACAGTTGTCTAACTGTACTGGATGGGATCATATGATAACTAAATGTATTATGCTTTATCTTAAACTAAGCCCAGGAGGAAGCAGGGACTAGCTAAATCTGATCACTTTTCAAAATATACTTCTTCCCTTGTAAAGATACACATAACACATAAACTTATACACTTACTTGCTTCCACTCTCTGCTGTCTGCACCATTGAAGTGATCCAGTTTCTGAGTGAACCACTGCTCCTCCAGCACAGCATTCTGGCTGGTATCCTGCCCTTGATTAAACTTCCTGAAGCCCTTATACTGCCCCTCTCCGACAGCAAACAGAGAAAACAGGAGAAATAAGGTGACTTTACACAGAAGCAGCCCACACGTTTGAAAAGCCATGTTGATACAAACAGGGAAACAGTCAGGGGGCATGTGATTCAGTCCCATGTAGTCATATGACAAGTTCTTGTGCTACTTTCAAGGACTCGCAAAAACATGGGAAATATGAACCCATACGCATTTTCACATACTACTGTAACACTTGCAGGACGTTTTCACCATATAAAAAAAGAGAACATGGTCGATAATTTATATTATTATTAAGAATTTAATCGAAATGCTTAAAAAATCAATCGACGCAATTTTTTGAATGTTTATATGCGACACTACAGTGTGTTGCAAAATATGGCCTCAAATGTATCACTCAAAGCGTGAAAATACTACTACATAGTAATTACAAAAATCGGTTTCCCTGGGAGCTTAAAACAGTCTTGAACGAGAAGTTTTCTTATCTTTTAACTACGAAGTTGTTTCCGTGTATTGCAGAACTTGAAGTACCCAGAAACAACCGTATCAGATCACCACCAGCGGGGGCGGTAAAGAGAAATCACAACAGCTTCTCCACACCGAAGAAGAAGCGGTCCGCTCACAGCAGTCCTCCTCAGTTCCGTTTGCTAGCCGACAGTTCATAGAGCCGCAACTATGGAGGAGGCAAAAAACAAAGAGAAAAAGCAGCTGGAAAAGACCGATGAGAAGGAGAAGGACAAGGAAAAGGGGCAGCAGCCCTCGGGGAAGGATAAGGATAAGAAAGAGGAGCAAGAGCTGGTGAGTTGTGGTCTTTTTCCCCATTCAAACGTGTGCTAACTAACGTTACAGGAGCCAGAGGTGTTATTTTGCCTTAGTCACTGCCGCTTTGACAACATGGTTGAGCAGGCCGGAGTCATTGCCACTCAAGATAGATGACTGACAGACTCTCAGTTACTTGAAAATTATTTCTTACACAAAGCACCCTCACTTTAATGTGTTAGAATTTCGTGGTCCTTGAAAAGTCGCACAGATTAACTCGCCCGGTTAGCTAACTTTAGCCTAGCCTCACTCAGCCGGTAAGCTAACGTTAGCTTGCTAGTTGTTATCGCTGCTGTGTGTACTGTCATCAGTGTTAGCTTATTCAGCTAGCCAGGTTCAACACAGGTTATCGCACTGTATGACACAGCAGCTAACGCGAAGTCAAATAAACTTTCACACCACATTATAACATTTATAACATTTATTCTGCATCAACCTAAGTGTTACAACCGACTGGTTCGGCAGTTTAGTCGTCTTTATCAATTAGCCAACCCTAGCTATCACTGGTCAGATTATTTTCTTCCGGTTAGTTAGTGGTTAGCCATGTGAATTCAGTACAGACATTAGGATTTGTTGCTGTCTTGTTTATGCCTTGTGCAACACTTGAAAATTCATTACTGGTTAATGTTATAATAACAATGCACCTTTGTGCAAACCTAATGGGTTTAAAGATGGCTGAGTAAACTAGTACTAAATGTTGGTATTCAATTGAAATATAGTGCTTTTGGGGCTTAAAATTAAATTGATAAACTAGGTTACAGTAGCTGTAAATGCACCAGCCAGGTATTCACTATTAAATTGGACAGAAATATAATAGGACTTCTACATGAATACCTGCCAAAGTAGCTGGTAGACTAGAATAATGCTTCACTCTCAAAGTTTAGCACCATTTCAGTGGTGGCTGGTGGTGATTTTCATCCTAATTGTTTATGCCAAATAGTAAACAATGCTTAACATTAGGTCACTAAGTTCGTTTTCATCATTATTTGTCCCTATGGGTACTTAGTTTTACAAGTAGGGCTGCAAGTAATGATTGTTTTCATTATCTGTCAATCATTTTCTCGATTAATCGATTAGTTGTTTGGTCCATAAAATGTCAGAAAATGGTGAAAAATGTTGATCACTGTTTCCCAAGGTGACCTCCTCAAATGTCTTGTTTTGTCCACAACCCAAAGAAATTCAGTTTACTGTCATAGAGGACTAAAGAAACCAGAAAATATTCACATTTGAGAAGCCGAAATCAGAGAATTTGGACAGTTTTTCTTAAATGACTCAAAGCAATTAATCGATCATCAAAATAGTTGGCGATTAATTTAATAGTTGACAACTAAGCGATTAATCGTTGCAGCTCTATTTACAAGTATTCAAAACAACAGCACAATGTACTATACTGATAGGCAGCAACAGCAGTAGTGTCACGTACAATGTAAGGTGTTAATGCATAGTTTCAAAAAGGCAGCATAAGTAAACGAACATTATCACTGCCATCCCCTCATCATCAACTACAAAAGTTTGGTCATCCCTCTCTCTTTTGAGGCCAAAGGCAGTTGTGGCAAATAAACTCTTGTTTGTTTGTTTACATTTTTATTATTTTGATCAATTACAGATTATGTCATTCTCTTCTCTCACTATTTCTCAGTCAGAGGAAGACAAGCAGTTACAAGAGGACCTGGAGATGATGGTGGAGAGATTGGGTGTAAGTATAAGGTTTGGTTTTTACAACAATTCTTGTGTGTCAGGATGTAAAAACCAGGCAAATAACTCACATTTTCTACACATTGGCAGGAGAAGAACACAGCGCTGTACCGTCCTGCATTGGAAGAGCTTCGCAGACTAATCCGCTCCTCAACCACCTCCATGACCTCAGTACCCAAGCCCCTCAAATTCCTGCGCCCACACTATGGCAAGCTCAAAGAGATCTATGAGGGCATGGCTCCTGGAGAGAACAAGGTAAGTCCCTGCTTTGTTGCCAGAAAATTAGGAAATTCATGCATGGGCACATTTCTTTAGCCCACTTTTAGTAGAATAACCTTATGAAAAATAGCATCTATTTTCTTGGAGCACAAAGTGATATGTGTTGCAACCCTGTCTCCAGACTAGTTTCAGACAAGCTAGATATATGGAGTAGAAGCTGTAGATGCTATTTTTTCTGGTATTCCATATCTTGACAATTTCCTTAACAAGCAATCACCTGTTCTGTGTTTTCCTCAGAATATGAATGACTGGTTTTCGTGCATGCTTGTATGGCATTAGCTTTAGTTTAAAACAGTGGTTCATCATGAAAGTTGCATCGTATTGCTATACATTTATTAACTAATATCTGACTTTTATTATTCACCAAATGTATCAGTAGAAATGTTTAAAGCTGTAACATTCATCACTGACATTAAAACCAATGCACACTTCTTCACTAGAGCTGCAACTAATGATTATTTTCAATATCGCTTAACCTGCAGATTATGATTAATCTATTAGTTGTTTGGTCTGTAAAACTACTACTGTAAAAATGAACATCATAATTTCCCAGAGCCCAAAGTGATGTGTTCAGATGCCTTTTTTTGTCCAGCAGTCTAAAACAAAAAGACATTTGTTGTATTATAATAATCCTCACATTTGAGAAGCTGGAACCATCAGATGTTTGGCAATCTTGCTTTAAAAACTGACCTATACGATTAATCGACGTGGATGATGTTTGTATTTGCAGCGTTTCTGTGCTGATGTGGTGTCCGTGCTGGCCATGACCATGAGTGGTGAGAGGGAGTGTCTGAAATACCGTCTGCTAGGCTCCCAGGAAGAGCTGGCCTCCTGGGGACATGAATATGTCAGGTAAGCATCATTATTCAATGCATGTAACGCTTTTGTGGTTATTGGAGAAGCTGCATTGTAAACACAAATGCAGGGATTCTTTGATGGTATTTATTTTTTTATGTGATTTGGTTCACTGTCAAATCAGAAGAAAAATCTACCTCTAGAAGGAAAATGTGTGCACTTGATTGCTATCAAATTGTTCAGTCCTCTATGTTTATTAAAACTTATGGTGTTCCAATTTTACCAGCCAGTACACTAGTTGTTCCCCATTAAGCTTGGAATATGGACAGAACACTCAGTATTATGTTTCAGCTTTTCATGAATAAAAGTGAAAGAAGCCTTTGAGATATGACTCTGAGCAATGAAAACTAGGCGCTGGAGTTGGACTCGGGCTCTCTTTAGAGCCTCTGATTAATCCTGGCATGGCAAATGAAATGTATTGTTTGGAAAAAGAGACTGATTCCATTTGTTCCACTGACTATGAGAGTGCAATGTCTCCATAAGACATATTGTGTATAGTGTATGGGATAAAGGTTACTCTGTGAATAAGGTAATTATGAAGTGGGTGACTGATGTGGGGGTGAAAGCATTTACACAAAAACTGGGCCGACGATGGGATTTTTCAAACAGGAAATGCTAATGTTTTTGGACACCTTCTACAGTATCTGTTATTTGCTTCATTTCCTGGTGACAAATATGACTGTCTTTTGTTTTTCAGGCACCTTGCTGGTGAGGTGGCAAAAGAGTGGCAGGAGGTGGAGGAGAATGACAAGACGCAGCAGGAGACGCTGCTGAAACTTGTGAAGGAGATTGTGCCCTACAACATGGCCCACAATGCCGAGCATGAGGCGTGCGACCTGCTGATGGAGATTGAGAGGCTGGACATGCTGGAGGACTACATCGATGAAAACGCCTATGGCAAAGTCTGCCTGTACCTCACAAGGTAGGTTCAGGTTTTACACTTTGCTCAGAAAACACAAACCCTTTTTTTTTTTTATTAACATGTTGTATACATTTCAAAAACAGAACTCGTTGATGTATTTGTCTTTGAAACCTTTCCGCATCACTCCTCCAGCTGTGTGAGTTACGTTCCCGAGCCAGAAAACTCAGCACTGCTGAGATGTGCCCTAAACATCTTCAGGAAGTTCAACCGGTATCCAGAGGCCCTGCGCCTGGCCCTGATGCTCAACGATGTGGAGCTAGTAGAAAACATCTTCACATCCTGCAAAGACATGTAAGGACTCTAAACACACTATTCGCAGAGCACATAAGTATTAACCTATCAAGGTGGATGAGCACAGCAATATTTAGAGGATAGGTTCACAATTTTTCAAGTCTGTCTTAACACGGTAGTCAGGTGTCCATATGAACATTGAAAGAGTTTTTTCTTGGTGTAATTATTCCTCATGTTCACACTGGTCAGATCCTTTCCTAACTTACTTCCCATGTAAATGATGGGAGACAAAATCCACAGTACATTCTGTAGAACGTAAACACCTAAGCTGAAGGTAATATGAGGCTTCAGCAATCTGAGTAAGTCAAATCAAGTGATTATCTTCCAAGGTTACAGTCGTGTAGTACGAAATTCTGTGTTTCTCCACCACAGCTCAACGAGGAAACTGTCTGGGGGAATAAAAAGAGAATTTTGTTTCAAAACGACTGCAACTTTGGAAAATACCCACCTCATTTCAATAAGTCAGATTCCTGAAGCCTCGTATTACCTTCAACTCAACTTTGTAATGTATTTTAGCACACAACAAGGACTGTGGAGTTTGTTCCTCATCTCATCCGTAGGAAGCATGTTAGGAAGGGATCACTTGATGGCTAGTATGAACAAGAGGAATGATTACACCAAGCAAAAACAGTGTGAATGTACATATGGACACTTAACTATTACTTTAGGACAGACTTGACAAATTGTGAACCTGTCCTTTTAAGGGTAAAAATGGATATTGCTAACCTTGTGTGTATTTGTACTGTACTGTACTAGTTTTTTTTTGGTTGACCCTTTTCATGTACGTATGGTCTCCATGTAATGTAAGGACTACTGTGTCATAGTGGGTGGTGTATGAAAGACCAACTGTCTTTGCCTTGCAGAGTTATCCAGAAGCAGATGGCCTTCATGCTGGGTCGCCATGGCATGTTCCTGGAGCTTAATGAGGATGTAGAGGACTACGAGGACTTGACAGAGATCATGTCCAACGTGCAGCTCAACAGCAACTTCTTGGCCCTGGCCAGAGAGGTAAGACACAAATAGGACACCGGAGACTGAACTTGTTTAGCTGTAGAGCAAGTTAGGAATTCCACGGTCATGGCCAATGTGGGGAATGAGCTGGATTGGAAAGTTTTTTACCACGCCTAGAAAATAGTACATGTCTAAATTTTCAAAATGCCATGGATACTAATTCAGACACAACACAAGTTTGGCTGCTGACAAGTCCCTTCTAGGGCTGCATACCACAAAGGTCTGAGATATTAGACTGTTGCAAAAAGCACAGAAGAAAAATAAAAACCTAAATTTAGTCTTCTATCAAGCAGTTCAGTGGGTAACTTAACAAGTATGAAAATAAGTTGAAAATTTCTCTTTATTTACACATCAAACTATTTCATTTTACACATTGAAAATGTGTGCTTAGAACCGTTATATCACAGTCAGTATATCAACAAATTTATCACATGGCATCATCTTCTCCATATTGCACAGCCCTGCATTTAATAGGTCATATTAAACCTATTTCTCTGGAGTAGTGGAAATTACAAATCCATTTTTTTATGTAAGGTAATATGAGGCCAGGAATGCTGTGGAAATAAAAAATGAATCTGATGCCCCCTGTGACTGAATGTAACTGATATCAGATCGGCGTATCTCTAATGGTCAAGGAAATCTGTTTAATAGCCCTGAACTTTCTGCCTCCTGTAAACATAAAAAAGGTAGCAGGAACAAATGGGGGTTGTGTGCAGGAAAGTTGCAGCTGAAGATCAGAGTAGGATCAAACAGAAAAGAGCAATGCATGTTGTATGATTTATGATTATGAAACCACAAAATAGTTTAAATAGTACACAGAGGACAAGAGGTAGAATAAATGTAAGGCTGTGAAAAAGGTTATCAATGGAGGAGGCAACAAGTGGATGGTGGCAGCGATGAATGAAAGGCTGATGGCGCAAGATGACTTTTATCACTGGAAACTGAGAGATTTTTTCTTTGCAAAATGTGGGGGGGGGTGACACTTGGAGAATAATGGTGTATGATTCACAGTAGATGGAGGGGTATAACTGAAGCTCTACTTCACTGTCATGATGACACATTTTAACTTTATTAATAACACACTTGTCTTGTCCTCCCCAGTTGGACATCATGGAACCCAAAGTCCCAGATGACATCTACAAAACACACCTGGAAAACAACAGTGAGTCCATATCTGCAGGTTATGTGTGTGTGTTTAGTTAGGTTGGGTATTGGTTGGACACTGAGACATAACTCAGTTTAAATCAGTCTAAATAAGGGCATTCTCTAATGTAAAATAAGGATGGTTGCTCTGTTTTGTGATTTACTGGCCACTGTGGCAAGTGTTTATTGATTGTTCATTGATTGGCATTTCGCATGACATCTGTGCTGTATGCAACAGGGTTCGGAGGCAGTGGCTCCCAGGTGGACTCCGCTCGTATGAACTTGGCCTCGTCCTTCGTGAACGGCTTTGTCAATGCAGCCTTTGGACAGGACAAGCTGCTCACAGATGACGGCAACAAATGGTTGTACAAGAACAAGGACCACGGTAAAAGAAAACACACACAAACACAGTAGATGTTGTTCTGGACAGGACTGGACCCTGTAGCCATATTACTCACTGGACTGTTTTTTTTTGTTTGTTTTTTTACATTAGTCTTGAATTCTAGTCTTGATATATTGACAGCTATATATTCATGATGATTTCTATTTGTGCTTTTTGTATTTCAGTGCATTTTATTTGATTGTTCAGTGGCTAAAGTTGATTTAAATGTCCTCAGGTATGTTGAGCGCTGCAGCCTCTCTGGGTATGATCCTGCTGTGGGATGTGGATGGCGGTCTGACCCAGATTGACAAATACCTCTATTCCTCTGAGGACTACATCAAGGTAAACTTTGGGCTAGGAAGTATTGGAAACATTTCCATAATAGAGTTCATATTACTTTCAGATAATGATATGGTGGGAAATCTTGGCAGTTGGTGAGGTACATGATTGACTGTATTGACTAGATTGCAACTCTGTCAGAATCGCTTCCTTACTTAGTTTTGAATCTGTGTTTCTGAATAACTATGATCTATTATAACTATTCTTAGGGTTTTTTACCCGGGAAGCAAAACTGCCTTTCTTGTTTTTCTTACACCTGCGCCATCTCTCTCTGTGCAGTCTGGTGCCCTCCTGGCCTGTGGCATCGTCAACTCAGGTGTGAGGAACGAATGCGACCCAGCCCTCGCCCTGCTCTCTGACTACGTCCTCCACAACAGCAACATTATGAGGATAGGAGCCATCTTTGGGTGAGGAGAATGTTCCCATGTAGAAAGTCAAACATTAGAGCATATCTACACTTTTTCTCAATTATACAAGGAACTCTATCCAGGTCTAGGATATAGTGCTGTGTCTAGCTTTTTAATTGTATTATTTTGTAGTTTTCCTCTACTTACCTGTACCTATCTCTGCTCTGTTTCTTGTACTGCTGTTAACACTTGAGTCTCTCCTCCGTGGATCAGTAAATCTTAAGAAGGCACATTATGGCTGTGTGTCTTGATCCTTGTCGTCTTGGTTTCAGACTGGGCCTGGCCTACGCTGGCTCCAACAGAGAAGATGTCCTTTCTCTGCTTCTTCCTGTCATGGGAGACTCCAAATCCAGCATGGAGGTATGAATGTGTGTTTTGTATTCAGAGCTCCTCTCGCTTCACA
>NTHP01000215.1:660284-695229 GCA_003416845.1 Oplegnathus fasciatus
ATGTTCAGTTTAGCAACATTCGTGTGTGTGTGTGTCTGTGTGTGTCTGTGTGTGTGTGTAATCTCCAGGTGGTTGGAGTGACAGCGCTGGCATGCGGTATGATCGCAGTAGGATCTTGTAACGGTGATGTGACCTCCACCATCGTCCAGACCATAATGGAGAAGAACGAACAGGAGCTGAAGGACTCGTATGCCCGCTGGTTGCCTTTAGGCCTGGGACTCAACCACCTGGGTAAGCATGGGCAGCCACAGGCCTCAAAATGACTAACTATAATAATAATTAGACATTGTTCAAAACAGTGTGAGAGTTGTGGTGGCAAAGCATCCAAGGGAAAACAAAACACAGTAATAAGCGATGTGTGACAGCTTTTTGTCAACTTCTGTGTAGGTCAAGATTTATTATAGAAATCCATTCCAACCACTATATCTTTTCTTCCCTTCCCTTGTGATACGGCTGCTGTAACTTTTCTGTTTATGTTCTTCACTGTCCATAGGTAAAGGAGAGGCAATTGAGACGACCCTGGCAGCTCTACAGGTTGTACCTGAACCTTTCCGCAGCTTTGCCAACACACTAGTGGATATCTGTGCATATGCAGGTCAGTCTCATAGTACCGTCTTCCACCCATTCCAAAATTATGTTGTTGTGTGCACGCATGCACTTATCCATTACTCATTCTCTGCATTTATTCACTTCTGTATGAGCCAACCATATACAGATCTACCTGCAGTGCAATGTCTGCTGATTTCATCTTCACATCTCCAGAACTGTCGTAACTTGCTGTAATAATCTACCGTTGCAGGTTCTGGTAATGTGCTGAAGGTGCAGCAGCTTCTCCACATCTGCAGTGAGCACTATGAAGCCAAGGAGAAGGAAAAAGAGGAGGACAAGGACAAGAAGGATAAGAAGGACAAAGATAAGAAGGAGACTGCTGCTGACATGGGCTCCCACCAGGTAAGGACCAACTTATTACCATGATTATCCTCAAACATCAACTATTTCTCTCTTTTTAGTAGTTCCCTTATCAGCTGTAGTTCCCTTATCAGCTGTAGTTCCCTTATCAGCTATAATGGATGCTTGTGAAGTTTTGTATTGGGGAAAATGAGTTTATTTTTATGTTTCCCTTTAAGGGTGTAGCTGTTCTTGGTATTGCCCTGATTGCCATGGGGGAGGAGATTGGTTCTGAAATGGCACTGCGAACATTTGGACATCTGGTCAGTAGCACCAGTTGCTATCAGTTTTCCTTTCTCGTTTTATTTGTGTGTACCTTTACTGAATACGTTATTGTTTCCCACCTCTCATTTCTTCTTCTTTTGATGTATGTCACATATTTCCTTCCTCTGAGTCTGTTCAAAAAGAGACCTTTTTGTCTGGTTATCTTGGCCTTACAGTGCTTTCATATTTTCAGACCTCACCATCTGTCCCTTTTTTTTCTGTTCTTTTGATCCACATTACATCATTCCTACTTCCTTCTGCTCCATATATTTTCTCTTCTGTCTTTACTCTGTTATGATCTGCCATTTGTTAGTCTGTTCTTACTCATCCTGATGTCCTTAATAAATCAGATCATAGCATAAAGAGTTCCTATTTGTCATGTGTCAAGTATGTATACTGGGGTGTGACATCTTATGTGGGCAATTAAAATAATTAGAGCCAGATTTTTGTTGCTCTCTATGTCTTTGGGCATGGACTCTTATTTTTTCTGTGTTCATATCATCAGCTGCGTTATGGTGAGCCCACCCTGAGGCGAGCGGTGCCCCTCGCCCTGGCTCTCATTTCTGTGTCCAACCCTCGTTTGAACATCTTGGACACACTCAGCAAGTTTTCCCACGATGCTGACCCTGAGGTGTCCCACAACTCCATCTTTGCCATGGGCATGGTGGGCAGTGGTAAGCGGGGTTATTATGTAAAATAATGTTAACTGTGTGTTAACGGTTGTGACAACACTAAACCTCTGTAAGTGTCATCTCAGAAATTTTGACTAAAGGGCTTTGATGCACAGTAACCTGTTTTTAACTATAGATAAATAGCGAAAGTAATGTAATAGTCATGGTACCAGTAGTAGTATCATGACTGGCATATATTAGGTTAATACATTTTTGCTCTTTTAAATAAGATTAACAAAACTAAGTAATGTGACGCAAAAATGGAAAATATAAAATTTAGCGTAATAAAAACAGCCTGCACTATTTAATAATAAACACTCACTAAAAGCTTTCTTAAAAACAAAGGGATTAAGTATTTTGAGTACAAACGAATAAGATACTGTTACAGAAGTATGTTTATTATAATCATGCACCGATATCATACTTTATCTGCTGTAGGTAAATAACTTAAAGTTGGGTAATGTTACAATTGCTGTGAATATTTCCGTTTCATAATGGTTACTTATTTCACGTAGAGGCTTTGTATGCTGAAGGGTTCAAACTCGGTTAAAAAAAGAAAACTTTTGAATGACTAATGCGTCAGTTCTCATAAAAAATGCATTAATTTCCTATATGAAAAGCTGACCCTGCTAACATTTTTCACTAGATATAGCATTGAATACTTGAAGGCGTATGTTACATTTTTGTCATTTTCAATGTTACACAATGCCGCCTCCTGTGGGAGTGCCTCTTGGATTAACTTCCTCAACATATTTAACAGGCTCTTCATTTTTTCCATTTCCTCAGGCACAAATAACGCACGTCTGGCCGCCATGCTGCGGCAGCTGGCCCAGTATCACGCCAAAGACCCCAACAATCTCTTCATGGTCCGACTGGCTCAGGTGGGTGGCAACACAAAAGGGACTCTGTACCAGACACAAGTGAACTTTCGGGAGAGTGTGTGTGTGCGTGAGCTGCTATTGACTCTCTGTTGTTTGTGCGTCCACAGGGTCTGACTCACCTGGGCAAAGGCACACTGACACTCTGTCCCTACCATAGCGACAGGCAGCTGATGAGTCAGGTCGCCGTGGCTGGACTGCTCACCGTGCTCGTTTCCTTCCTCGACGTCAAGAACAGTCAGTTAATTTTCCTCCTGCTGCCTTTGCCGCTGCTCTCTGCTTCCACACACACTTAACATTGTCCATTTCTGTTTTATAATATGAAGGTTGTATTCCATCAGTGATTTCCCTGTGTTAATCTTTCCCCTGGTGTTCACTGTGTGCATTACAGTAATCCTGGGGAAATCTCACTACATTCTCTACGGCCTGGTAGCAGCCATGCAGCCACGTATGCTGGTCACCTTCGATGAGGAGCTACGACCACTGCCTGTGTCTGTCAGAGTTGGACAGGTGAAGTCTAGGAAAATCACTATCAGTATAATTAGTCTGACAGGAATATTCTGCTATTTTCCCATTATTGTTTATTTTGCAACTAGCAGAGACTCCAGGAAAGATAGCCCGGCACATAACCCCCCTGTAAAGCCACAAGTTGCTGTTTTTACACTTGTATGGATTAAACGAACGAGATAAAACATGTTAACTGGACAGAGTCAGGCTAGCTGTTTCCACCTGCTGCCAGTCTTAATGCTAAGCTAAGCTGACAGTGTCCTGGCTGTAGCTTCATATTTAACAAATATGAGGGTGGTATCAGTCTTCTCATCTAACTCGCCGCCAGGAAGTGAATAAGCGTATTTGCCAAAATGTAGAACTATTCTTATAAGTTGTTTGACTGTAGACCAACATCCAACACAGGACGTATTCAGCCAAAATAAATATGTTTAGAAATGATGTAGAGGTTATAGATAGCATTTTATCAGCAAAATACAAGCATTGTGGTGTGAAGGTGAAGCTGCTGTTGAACATGATTTTTTTTTGTCTGATCCGTCTACAGGCTGTGGATGTCGTGGGCCAGGCGGGTAAGCCAAAGGCCATCACAGGTTTCCAGACCCACACCACGCCGGTGTTGTTGGCTCATGGAGAGAGGGCTGAGCTGGCTACAGAGGAGTACCTCCCTGTCACCCCCATCCTGGAGGGCTTTGTTATCCTCCGCAAGAATCCCAACTATGAAACCTAGACTGTCCCCCCCCAACACAAAAAAAACAAATCCATTCTTACTGGCCTCTCGCTCTGTTTATAAGGGTAGCCCTCCATGGCTCTTGGCAGTTGTTATATTTAGTTGTTTATTGCATGGCTGAAAAGAGCAAGGCAGGCCTATCCTTCTTCCTCGCTGTGTCTTCTCACTGTCATCTGTGGCCCAGCTCCAGCAGTCATTAAAAATGGATGGTTGGGGTCTGGTTAATTAGACTGGGATGACACAGGGAGGGTAAAACTGGGACCTCATCCACTCTACATAGATGGTTTCCTCATTGCTCTAATTTTGATCCACCTCTCCCCCATGTACTGAACCAGCTGTTTGACTGACTCGGGGGGCCAGTTCAAACGTGGGAACTGTTGTATATGTGATCAGTAAATGAATAACAACTGCTCAGTCCACATCAGTGCTTCAAATGTGTGTTTTTTTTCCCCCCAACTACTTACATCCTCAGTCATGTTTTGTAATTAGAGCATTTAAAAGTATGTATTCTTCATCACGTTTTTCTTGTTTTGTTTCTTTTTGGTTTTTGTTACAGTACTGTAAAAGATCAAAAATAAAAACTCAGATCCACATGGTGGAAATGTGATGGCTGTTTGTTGTTATGCTGATATAGTAGGTGCAAAGCATGTCATGGCTTGCTTATTATAATTTACTGAAACTCACAAGTGCTGTCATTCAGATTAAGCGGGCTGCAGGATAAACGGCCTCCCCACAAGGAGGAGCTGTGTATTGGTATCAGACATTTCTACAGATGCCTACTTGAGCCACCCAGGGGAAAGAAAAGTTTTAATGTATTCTGTATATGCAAATCTAAGTAATGACAGCAGTTTAGAATTGCAGATTTATATCACTGTCGCCTACAAAAGCAATAGCTGCGTGTGTTTTTGATATTTCTGCTACATACCTCTAATAAGCTAATAAATTGTAACAACTAACTTCCAGTTGATGTTAAATACTCAAACAGGACCGCAATTAGGCTATATTGGCTTTTTGAAATAAATGAATCATTTGTCTCTCTTTCTAAACCTCTATGCTGTACAAGTAAACCACTTTAGGCCTCTGCATCCCTCTCCTGGTTTCAGGTGTATGACATCAATTATACTGTGTGTCTTTGGTCTTTCACGTCACTGAGTTCAGTTTACCCTGAAGGACATTTGCACAAGTTTAATAAGGGTTTTGTTTTTGAAGAGTTACTGTTGTTGACAGAATTGCAGGGTTGTTTTTTCTCAATTTAAATGTTAGATAATCTGCACTGTCTGTATTGACCTTTTTACTTTAAGGCATGCAATATAACTAACAGGCTTGGCCTATAAACAGTAGCAGTAGTGCTTTATCTCATGAAAATATTTGAAATGAATTTTCTAGCTGCTCTATGCAGAGAAATTATTTTACATATGATAATGGAACCTTTTTCTTTCTTTTCCTTTTTTCTTATAACCTAATTATAATTTGACAGTAGTCAGTCTAATACATGTAATAATCTATAGGTGGTGGCTAATTTAAATTATTTATTTTTATCTGAGTTAAACATGGGGACTTGGCTTTATTTTGAGAATAAAGTTGAAATGTCGACATTAAAATATCAAAACGTTTCGTGTTGATCACATGCAAACACAATTAAGATAACACGCGCGCGACAATAGATAAGAAAATATAGTCCTTACAACTGTGGGCATGATTACTGGGAAAGTTTCACGTGATGGGATTTTGCCGGAATTACCTAGCTACCGGCTTCCGGGAAGATTTTCCGTCCGTCCGGCTCTGCGGACTCAAGGAGAGAAAGGTAACGGCCACGGTCCTGGGCTAAATTCTTTATTAAAACGCTCAAATGTTCAGATAACTGCCAAGTCGCTGTTACATAGAGACTCGGGAAAGACATTCAGATGTACGTCTCGCCTTTTAGTCATGAGATATCCCTGGCTGTACTGACTTCAGTGCTTGCTGCTGACTGGTGTTCCTGCTGTGTTTTCAGGGATTAGCTAGCTAGCAGGCTGCTAGCATTCCATGCTAATGCGACGTGGGTGTTCTTTCTTCACTTTAGCTAGCCCGGCTAGCGAGCTAACACTGCGATGGACAGCCAAGATGAGTCCTCACGCGTGTGACGTTCAGAAACACATTATATTGTGTGTGGTATATTATATATGACGAGCGACAAATACGACTGCAGCGTCACAATGTTGTTGTTTTCGCCGGTTAACGCGATTCATGCTGCTCGCCATCCAACCGCTTGCTAGCTAGCTACACAGTTGGCTATATTATAGGTAGCAGTAGGTTAAATCACTAGTTGTGTGGAAGCCGTGTTGTGCTCTGGTGCCAGCCTCCTAGCAGACAGTGGTGGAGCTTGTGTCCTCTTATTTGCCAGCCTGGCTGTGTGTAAAGAGATGTTTGTTGACAGTTGTGATTGTAAATAAGTTGTACAGTGATAAGTTGATACCTGAAACTAGCTATGTGATGGCGATGAAACTAGACGTTGGTGCCAACAGTCTTGAACCCATTTTTGTTTGGCGGTAAAGTATGTAAAGGTGGTTAAAAGTGAACAGCCCATGCAGCAGGGTCTCTCTGTTCATGAGCCAAACAAACCTGTACATACCCAGACAGCAAAAAAAAATATGCGACAGTATGCTGTCAAATATTTAGTGACAGTTGCGACATGCGTAAAGGCATTATGAGACACTGCCGGTGGAGGGTAAGGAGGGTTGGAGACTGATTTGACAGGTCAGATGTTGTGTAGCTTGTGACACCTTCATCAGGGCCTTTGCTGAGGTGGTTGACAGGTCGCTGTGCCTTCAGGTTAGCCTCTGTGATGGAAGTTAAGCTCCACGAGAACTTGGTAAATGTGGGATTTTCCCATCAGCATCTCCCAAGAAACAGCATCTCCTGTTAACGCATCAGTGCAAACGTAGGCTGTCGCGGTGGTGGTGCTGCTGCTGCTGTTTAACTGGGCGAGATGAAACGGAGGTGTCTGACTCATTTTGGCTAGTTACAGCCCTCATTATTGTCACGACACCGTTGACAGCACTGCTGCTGTGTTTATACCTAGCTAGCCAAAGCTTCCAGGCAGAGAGAGTTACTGGATGTGAGTAGCATATTGAGCTACTGGACGTGCGAGCTAATATCTGGGTTAGTATTCCCATTCATTGGCACGACCGCCGACGCGTCTGTCTTCACTGCTGACTTCTTAAAAACGTCGCTTGTGTGGTATGGTTTATGCTTTACATGAAATGGATGGTTGTCACAGCCGATATCGGTTGAGGTGTGGCTGGCGAGAAGCCGGCAGCTGGGGTGTGCATCGCGCCAATAGCAAGAGAAACCACGTGGTAAATCCAGATTGGGCCTAGGAAAAGTTAGCAACATGGCTAACAGCACAACATACATCAGCACGTCTTCGCACCCGTATCTGTAGGAGTTTAGGCAAGACCGAGTGTTTTGATAGGTGTGTGTGTGTTGTTGTAATGTCATGCAAATTGCTGTCTTTATGGTGCGTTGTGTGTGTGTAGATAGGCAGACACGCCCCTGTGTCATAGCAAAAGTGTCCCACAGTTTAAGCAGACGAAACACCGGTGTTTTACCACGGGGTAGCTTGGTATGAGTGTCGCAGCTGTCTCCTGACACTGACATTGTGTCAGATTGTTAGTTTAGAGGGCGGCATCGCTGGTATGCTCATGTTTAAGCCGTATGTTGATCACTTCACCCGGCTTGCTGCGGCAGGCATGAGGCTGATGTTGAGGACTGCAGACATGTGACCTTAGCTGAGACTGTGGGTCCAAAATGGATGCAGCTTCCTATGCATGGCAGCAGACACCATATGGCTAATCGAGGCAGATGTTTAACCCATGTCTTTGTCTTTCTGCTGACATTCATCTTCTTTGACCACTCATCAGTGCAGGAGAATATTATGCAGTGAGCTCAGTCATGCTTTAGTCAGAGTGAATGAACGAAACTAATGGCAGAAGTGCAGTCGCAGGACAAATGCATGATGTGTCAGAGCTAGGCTGTCACAGTTTGCCTGACATAAGGACACGACTGAGCTTCCTGTTGTGAAACTTGAAAGCCTGGAGTCTGTGCATGTGTGGGTTTTGGCAGAAATGTTAGTTAACCAGAGGAACCTGGGGGGGCTGGGCAGAACAGGCTGTACTGGTGTGATGCAGTTTCACTGGTATTTAACTTTCACTGTGTGTACATCCTTTTCAGCCTAAAATGTCTGACTGAAGCCACACTTGCTGTTTAGTGCTTGTCACTTAATGACACTTAATGGTTGGAAATGTGATCATGGAAAACCAATTTTGTTTCAGGTCTTGACCGATGTCAGTGGCAGAACAATGGTGTAAAGAACGTATTTGTTCTGCTAAATCTATATTGTTTTATTCCCTGTTGTTTTATGTCTGTTTAAGCTGCTGTTGCTTTATGTTAAGGGAGCACATAATAACTCATTTTACATACCTGTCATGAGTAGTCGGCCTGTGAAAACAGTGGTACAGTGTCTTCTGTGGCTCTGAAGGAAGCTTTCTAAAGTCTTAGATAAATATGATGATGATGATGTCATCGGGGTTATCTCCTGATTGGGTTTGAGATTTCTAATAACAGCAAGCTTGCATTGCAAACTGGGGGTGTGGCGTTTAAAAGATGTGGGCATTTACCACACAGGGATTGTCTAATGTCAGATGTTATCGGGTTGCTGTGTGGGATTGTTTTTTAGATTAACCCAGACTAGGGACTAAAAGTCAGGATATCCCAGCCTCTGCATGATATTGCAGAAACCTAACTGCTAGCATAGGTAACTTTGACTCCCTTCTGCTTCGGTCAGTGAACTTGAGTATAGGCCTAATTTGTTCAAAATGTGTTGGTTCTGCCTACCAAGGGTGGACACTGCTCTGTTGTGCATGAAAAGCATGTTGCTCCCCTTTTTTTTCTGGCTTGCAGGCTAAATTTTAAGCTATAGTTTCCCACAGTTAAAGTGATCCAGCTGAGTTAAGTGAAGCCTGCCACTGCTGGAGCGTTTTGTGTCACTGTGTTACTGTCACAGCCCCAGTCACAGTGGCTCTGTGGCAGGTACAGACATCCATCACAGCCTGCAGGCCAGTGAACTGTATGTAACAGAGGAGTTACTGAAAGCATAAGTAAGGGGTAATAGGCTTTTAGCAGAAGCTGAGTGAATCGCTGTGTGCAAGTGCATTATAAGTAGTACTTAGAGGTAACCATGTAAAAATGTATATTATGGCATTTGCAAAGTATCTTGAAATCTGAACTCATCATGAACTCATAAAGCCAGTGACTCATGTATTTTTTTCACTGACGTCACCAGGAAGTAAAGTTTACTTAGTTCTCAGAGTAGATAGTATTAGGAAAAGGCAGTAAGCAGGTATTTAACAACAGTTACACTTGGTGCAATTATTCTAGATCGTGTGTGTGTACCCACAGTGGTAAACTCACAGTGGCTACACCCTCTTTAGGTGACATGATAGCCAACTTCTTCAGCAAACTTCAGCAAATGCTCTCCCCCTCTCCTCCTCAGCAGGTCATGGGAGTGCATGCGTGCAGAGGCTTATGCAACAGTTGAAGAAGCATGTTTCACCAGCAGTGTAGCTGGTGGCTGGATCTCCACGGTGCTGCATGTCAGGCTAGCTCGAATGACTGGACTGCGTGTGATCAGGGGGTGGGGTCACATAGCTCCCCTTAAACACAGATTCCTGCAAAAATGAGGGCCTCTGGGGTACCTCTCTTTGCTAGTTTTGTAGTGCTGCAGACTGCTCCCAGGATTTGTACTGATTACTCATTTTCATAGATTCTGCAGACTAACCTGTGCAGTGTTGATGGTGTGTGTCACTGGCACAGTAGTTGATTAAGAAGCAGGCCACGTCTCACTACTTCAGGGTAAAGCAGACCCCCAAACAACTAAAGGTTTTTTATTAGTGTGTTTCCCAGTGAGAGGAGTAAAGCCTGTGAGTCGGTGTAGGTTGTTAGTCTGAGATCTTCTTTCAGCCCTGAGATTGTTTACTCAGCATTTCAGAGCCCCGCTCTGTCTGACTATCTTTTTGTCTGTGGATGAGCCTTTGAACTGCTTCCTGACACCCCTCTAACCCTAACTTACATTGCTGCCATTCTCCAAGCTCCAAGGCTCCAGTATACTGCGGGTGAGCCTGCCATCAATGTCAGTCAGTGTTTTTCTAAGCCAGGGATTTCATCTGGCTGTAAGGAAGCCTTCGCTCACTTAAAATCTATTATCCTTCATGTCTTCTTTTGTTTGTGTGTCGATACAGTCATGGTAACGGTGGTGATTACAACCATATCTGCAGCGTGATTTCCTCTTCTTTGAAAAAAGAAAAAACATCCTGATTCATCATGACTCAGGCTTTTTACACTGGTGTGTGTGTGTGTGTGTGTGTGTGTGTGTGTGTGTGTGTGTGTGCGCGCATGACTGGATGCAGGTATAATGAGTTTCTTTCCTGCCTCTATAGTCTATCATTTCTCGTTTTATATTAAGTGTTCTAAGCAGCAGGAAGTGTCGGAAGCACTGACGGGATTTCTGGTGTTGACTTGAGATAAAGATGGCCATAATTAGAGCAATATTGTAAGTCTGTGGTTTATTAAAGGAAGACTAGTGCTTTTCTGTAAACACTGATATGAACAGAAATACAAAACAAACAGGAAGTCTCCCAAACAAAAGCTTAGGTGCAGGCCAAAGTAGGGCAGCCCAGATTTCCAGAGCAACTGAGAATGTCTAAAACAACCTGAAAAACATTGGGACTNTGTGTGTGTGTGTCTCTCTCTCTCTGTGCGCATGAGTGTGTATCAGGGAAAGGGGGTGTATGTATGTGTCAGTGGCAGAGATAATGTAGGCTTCGGCTATAAATACCAAATGTGTCACTATTGGAAGGACCATATAACCTAAGGAGGATGATTACATTGGAATCAGGAAGTGACCCTTAAGTCAGTGGGGTGACAGTATTGCATAAAAAATTGTCTACCTAGTTTCAGCTATTCTGACTAAAACTGCACTGTGTAGGGTTTGTTTCTTATATATATATATATATACATGTGTGTGTGTGTGTGTGTGTGTATGTGTGTGTGTGTGTGTGTCAAGGTGTGTTCAAACTGAATGCAAAGCAAATTTCAGAGGTGGTGCAATTGCAAAAATAGCCAATGGAAGCATGCCAGTGAATACGAACAAATAAACAATTGTTCTAGGAGGTGTGAACTGAGGCACGTTCACTGAAGTTGAAAACTTTGAGTCTTTTAGATGCATTGATCCAATACATTGGATTAGTATCATTGCTAATAGGGGCCTGATTAAATGGATCACGTATCAGCCAGACACGGCCCACATTAAACACAGTTTCATATTTACTGTTATTATGAAATTGTGACAGAGCAAGATTACAAACCTGCTACAAACCTACAATATAATTCAAAGTTGCACAAGGCCAAACATAGTCATGGTTTATGAATGTCTTCACTTTAGGTAACAGATGTGTAGTTTCAGCCTCATGTTAATCGTAAGGTCAAAGACACTGTTATGCAGTTGTTTTTGGGCATGGATTGTAAATGTGATTGTATTAAATGAGAAAACTTTGAATTAGCTACTGGACTGGTGATTGACAAATGCGATGGTAGAGATAATTTAAGTGGTTAGGAAACATCCTGAGATAAATGCATTTCTTTTATTTTTCTGACATGGTAGTGTTGACTTTGTGTATCTTTTTCGGGTTCAGGAAATGTAGCAAAACCCTTTCCTTGTTGTCTCCTTTCTACCTCTCAACAAAGTTGAGCATTCAATTTCCTCCTCCTCCAAATATCTAACTTTCAGTTGTGATGCGCTGCAGTTTCTTTTGCTGACAGCAAACAAAACTCAATTTCACTTCGGCCTTTGGTTGCGATAGTTAAATGCATACTTTTGCTGAACTATAAGCACAAAATGTGGTTTTAGAAAAGTGGTGGCAGGTAATGTCAAGCGATCTGTGAATGAGTGCAAAAACATGCATAAAATTCTGATTATTGGTAACTTGCTGTGAACATTTGTTTTGGTCAGTAGCTGATTTTGCAGTGCTAACTAATAAATAATAGCATTTTAATTAGAAAGTTGTTAGGTGAGCTAGACCCTGTGGGCTAAGTTGACTGTTGTAATGGGAGCTACTGGTGTAATTTTTATGACCCACCTGTTTTTGTTTTTCTCCGGATATAATAGGTCTTAAGTTAACGAGGCACATTGATGTGGCGGTGCTCGTTAACAACACTCACCTGGATTAACCCTATTAATTAATTAATCCCGTACCAATATATTTAACAAGATTTATTGTTTGTAATCCTCCAGTTAAAAACACCTCGGAAACGTAACATTTCAGGCAATTTAAACTGTAATTCACCAGTAATGTACAGTATGATCATTTTTCTGCCTTTTAAGATTATTTTGGCATCATCATAACATGTTGGACCATGACATTGCAGACTTGTATCATCAGAAACAATCTGTTATATGCTGTTCTGAACGTCTTCCCAGCCTTACACTTTCTGTCTGTTTGGTATATAGTAACTTCTTTGGTTTAAAATAAAAAAAAATATCAAGTTATCGTAGATGCTGTAAACGATTTGATATGTGCTATTAGCCAATACATACTCATTATTAACAAGGTTTCTCTTTCTGTTTGTCTTTTAGGAAAAAACGTTCCTCAGTGTAACCACACTTAGGACCTAAAAAGATTCATAAATGTAAGTATACAAATGAGCTGTGACCATTAACAGGAAATATCAACTGTGAGACCTATTCAAGCAGATCTTTACTCGTTCTCCAAAAAGAAAATGTACCACATTCCACTTTATCCTTTCTGCTACGCATTGTATTACACCGTCACCCATTAGGCTTCACCACTGTGCTACTGAATGTGACAGTAACTTCTAAAATGCCTGGTAATTTATATAAGGAAAGACCCATTTAACCTGTCCCCCATTCTCTCTCTTTTGTCAGATTTGTACACAGGTCCACATCTGCCTCCACATGCAGAACTCCATGAAATGAATAAAGCACCACAGCCTATAACAGGACCCCCCTCCACCCCCCACCCTGCCCCCTCCCCTGGCCTTTCACAGGTAAGGAACCTTGCTACTTAACTTCCTGTATAGGCTCTTTCAGGACGTCTTGCTCTATCCCACTTTGTTTCTCACAGAAAAAGGGCTGTCGTGGCAGCGTTTTTGTGCACGTAATGAAAAGCAGATCACACAACAATGTTCTCTTGCAGCAGCCGCAAGCCATTTTATTCATTTTTTTTTTTTACAACTCTCAACCATGTAGCAGAAAGTCCCACTACGTTGTACTCTGTAGTGATTGTCTGAAATAAGTACGGCCATGTTTAAATATAATCAAATTCAGAAAGTTTTCCCTCCTCCTGCTTAAGGTGCAGTGTGTATTCCAAAGAACACACTACTATGCCCTTTGTCTGCTCCCCATTAACTTTAATATGAAAAGATGCTGGTATTCTGGAAAAATGCAGAATATTGTGACCGCAAATATCTGCCTCAGTACCTGTGCACATGCTGACCACTTGTCTACTGTTCATCCTCGCCTTCTCACTCCCTACTCCTCCTGCATCCCACTCTTCTGCTGTTGATATCACTTCCTGTCTCTTGCAGCCCACATTCCCCCCTGGGCAGCCCCCTTCTGTTGTGTTTGCCACCCCACCGCCTCCACAAATGAACCCAACACCACAGCCCCGACAGGTAGGCCTGCCCACTGCTCACCCACCCCACAGCACACCTACAGCGGTGGACTCAGCTCCATTCTAGAAAAAAGTCACCATCACATATCAGGGACAGTAGTTCTCAAGTTATTAAAACAGTCAGCTAGTTATTGAGGTAACTTTTGTTGTGCATTACAAAACGAAAATCAGTTTTAAATTTCCTAACCCTCACTTTTGTCTGATGAGTGACCGACAAACCAATCAGGATAAAAAAATGGAATAGAGAGTTTCAAGGTCTTCCCGCTACAAATGGCCCTGTGTGCAAGTTTGGCATAATTGCTGCTCACTGTCGCTATTTGAAATCTTCCCAATGGAAAACATCTTGTACAGTCTCCTGTGAATTTCTTATGATGCCCGCATGTCTGTTTGCCTACTTCTCAGCAGTTCTGCACCATTTTAACCGTCAGTGTCAGCCTGTCCCTCGTACTCTACAAAGTATCACAGCTTCTGACCCGATCTACATGATTAAAACTCTTTTACAAGCTGCTCCAACTGCATTCATTGTAATTGATTAGTGCTCAACCAATAGATCGCCAGGCCCTTGTTTCTTAATTCAAGTTTTAAATGTTTCCTACGCAGTCTTATTTATAGTTATTTATCATTTCCAGTGAAGTCTATTGTATTGATCGGGTTAATTATCGTATTTTTTACAGTTTTAAAAACACCTAAAATAACATTGAACAAAATAAATAAAATTTATTATATAAATAAATAAATTGTAAATAAATTAGTAAGAAAATGGCAGTTGGGTAAAACAAATCAAAACCAATCAAGAAGAAGTAGTCTATACGGAAATTGGGCATGGCTGTCTGTTTCAGAAAGCTAAGACCCTCCTGTATGACTGTCGGAAAACGGCTTTCCACTGTTTAGCCTTTAAGTGCAGTTGTAAAGGTGCAGAACTGGATGGAGCCTGTCAGTGGAGAGTGAGGCATGGATCTTGTGCTTTTGTCTTTTAACCTCTGTCCTGTCTGCCTCTCCTCCTCTAGTTTGCCCCAGGGCCCCGGCCTATACACCAACAGGTACTAACAGCACAACTGACTAACACGTGGGGGGGTGGGGGGTGGGGGGGTTTCCTGTCCTGTAACACATATTAGAAGAAAAAGTGTGACCGTCCTCACCGAGAGCTACACTAATGTTAGATGATCTTGACAAAATCAAATACCACAATATTTTTGACCAAATACCTTGATGATTATGTTTTAAGGGTGACCATTGTTGCCTTTAGGAAATATTTATACATGAAATTATGGGAAACTTACAAGAATAAAGTTAGTTTCCTAAACTTTAGACACGTACAAGCACATGTACTAGTGCCACCAAATTAAGAAATTTCATGAAGATATACCAAAAATTCTGATATAAATATAGAATGTAAATTGAGCTTGACTGTGGAGAATATTAATTACTGGTAATAAATATTTAACGTTATGTCATACTATTTCAGAAGAGGTATTTTCATTTAATATTTCACCTACTGTAGATGTGGCAATGTATTTAAGTATTAAAATCATGCTTTAGTGAGTTATAGCTGTAGCTAAATATAAATATGAAAATGGAGTTTCACAGACAAAATGTTATGAAAAAGTGATAAGTTTGATATAAAAACAATAAAACAAATCAAAACCAAGCTCTCCCTTCGTTGAAAAAGGTAAACAGGTGATTAATGCCCATCTTCAAGTTACAGTTCTCGAGTTTTAGTCTGCATCTTATTCAAGAGTAACTAGACATTGTTTATTTAGGTTCACTGTTCTGCCTATTCTCTGCATGCTGCTTGTTAATTCACTGCTTGGCTCAGAACGGACAGTTTCTGGGCACTTTAACCTAACTGATTGTGGTGCTCTCTTTTTCTCAATCCTTCTCTTCCCACCCGTTTCTTGCTTCCATTTGATGTGTCTCTGTGTGTGATCTGTGTTTGCGCTGCTGAAGGGAAGCTTCAGGTCACTACAGGTAACTCAATTTCCTCTTTGTTCCAGATTTTCCTTCCATTATTTTTTCTCACCCTCTTGAGGAGTGCATATGTGTGTGTCTAATATTTGGCAGTGTTGTGCTTTGTTGGCTTGGTGTCATTTTGCTGGCTACGGTGGTTAGCTCCCAGGCCAGCAGCAGAATGTAAATGAGGAGGCTCTGAATGAACCAGCATTAGCTGCTTTATCTCTTCTGGCTGGCAGAGCCAATATGTTTCCAGTTGGAGTCTAGCCATAGATTCATGGACAAACTATGAGCCTAGCTTTTTAGGCTGGACAAGCTAGCGTCCAAGAGATAAACTCAGACAAGGGCATGGGGGATGGTTTTTATGTCAGAGGTGTCAGAAAGGAAACTAATAATTATTTTATTTGTCTCTCTCTTTTACCCCTATTTCCATCCCATTCCTAATCCCACATTTCCCTGTGGCTTCTCCTTGGTCTATCCCACTGTCATCATTGTTCTGTCCTCTCAATCGCTGTCCATCCTCACCTTTCTTTGGTGTGTCACCACATTCCTACTCCTCTTTCTCACCCTCCACATTTCTCCTTCATCTCCCACCTTGGTTTGCTCCCCTGCCTCCTCTCTAGCCCTATTACACCAACAGGGCCAGCCTGCCTCCCAGCAGCGGGCCTCGGGGTGTGCCCCCCAGCAGCGGCCCTCGGCCTGTGACGCCCACCCATGTCTACCAGCCGGGCCCTGGCTCCCAAATGATGATGATCCCTGGGCAACAGTTGCCCTTCCCCAGCTCACCGCAGGGACCGGCCTACTTCATACCGGGACAGGTAGGGGGCACAGACTTTGGGGTATTAAAGTAGTGGTGATGCCAAATTCTCTTTATATCAGAGCCAGATGGTATATGGACAGCTAACATGACACCCCCCACCAAATGTTTCCTCATATCATCTCTGTCATATTGAGCTTTAGTTGTATTTTCCTTGTTTGAATAAATCCTATAAACATTGTAGACACAAAATCTTGATCGGGACCTTCAAATGGTCTAAAGCTGTGTATTGTGAAGAGAAGGAAACTTATTTTGTTGTTCAGGCCTGTGTGTGCACTCATGAATTATTATTGCTCTTTTGACTGTATCTAATAATATTGTTTGTCTCTCCTCCCTACTCTTACCGTCTTCCCTGCTCCCTATTCTTTGTTTCCTTAGTACCGGTCAGCAACCTACGTGGCCACACCCCAGCAATACCCAGTCCCAGCAGGCACCCCAGGCTTCTACCCAGGCACCAGCCCCGCTGAATATGGTACTTATGGTAAGAGGCTCTACCTGGGGCCTCACCTGAGCCACTCACACACAGAGAGACACTTTTTTTAGGTTTTTAACTGACACAGGAGTTATGGCTGACCCAAGAACAAAATGTATGCGAAATTAATCAATTAGGGAACCAAACAATTCTGTGGTATTAGGTTCCAACAACGAACTCATAGGATAACACTTCTTATTGTAACACAAGGAACATGATTCAGTAGCCCAACCTGCCAAGATCACACATCACATCAATAAAGGCAGTTGTTGAGTTCAACTGTTTTTCCATTATGATTTGACCTCTCAGCTCCACTTTTGTCTAGTCTCTGTAGTCCCAATGTTTTTCAGGTTGTTTTAGACATTCTCAGTTGCTCTGGAAATCTGGGCTGCCCTACTTTGGCCTGCACCTAAGCTTTTGTTTGGGAGACTTCCTGTTTGTTTTGTATTTCTGTTCATATCAGTGTTTACAGAAAAGCACTAGTCTTCCTTTAATAAACCACAGACTTACAATATTGCTCTAATTATGGCCATCTTTATCTCAAGTCAACACCAGAAATCCCGTCAGTGCTTCCGACACTTCCTGCTGCTTAGAACACTTAATATAAAACGAGAAATGATAGACTATAGAGGCAGGAAAGAAACTCATTATACCTGCATCCAGTCATGCGCGCACACACACACACACACACACACACACACACACACACAGCTGTTCTGCTTCAGCAATCACAAAGATGACTTTCTTCCTATCCAACACAGAGCATATAACTGTAATGAAATGCAGCTCTGAGACATGTTGTGTTGTCACTGAGAGGTGTGGCTGCATTCTGGAAAATGTGAAAAGTTGCTGACTGTCACAGTCAAAGCAGGTTGAGCGAAATGGGCACTGAGCATAAATAACTGCATTGAGTATTCCAGATTCATGTTCTGTATGTAACAGTATGAGAGTATGTTTCTATAATACACATACATACACACAGAAGGTAGCTGTATAGTTCATACACATGAACATTTCTTATCATACTTTGTGTTCATTCATTCCAGACATTCTGTGTTGTTGTATTACTTCACATCTCCTATTAAATCCAGCAGTTCTGCAGATGTTTGCTGTTGATCCCGTGTGTTGTCACACCCTCTAGAGGTGGCTGAGTGTCGGTGCATAACAAGAAGTGATGATGCCCTGAAAACAAACTTGCTGACCCCCCACTAACAGGCATCTGAACTATGTGTTGTCTTTGTTTAAACTGTAGCTCATCAGCAATAGAATGCACTGGCCTGAATACAGGACTGTAAAAACACAATTCTTCCCATTAGGCTTCCCATGTCATGCTCTTTGCACATCAGTGTATGTGCACTGTTTGATGTGTGCATGGTACTTGAACAATACTTCTGCACACTCTGCACCTACGTATGCATGTTTTCAAAAAAANNAAAACACAACTAGAAATAAAAACAATTTGTTAGATGTTTAGAAAATGTATATTTAATTTTTTGCAGGCTCAATTGTTGGCATATTGAAACATCTGCTTAGTGTTTTCAGATAGCTGTTTTAGGGCAGTTGGTCTGTATGAAATGCAGCAGGCAAACAATACTTGAATTTCTAAACAGAAGTGTAACCGGCTTTCTTTGTCAGTGAGGAAAAGATAATATAGAAAATATGTCACCAAACTCAGTGTATGAAGTAGCTCAGTTTAGCTTTTCAGATAAGCTATTATCTTGAGGGAGATTGTGTCATGTGTTGCTAGCAGTCACAATGTAACAGTGCATGTTGATGTCTGACTAGATATTTAAGAATGGTTTAATCTTTGAGCCTGAGTTGACCTCAAATAGTTATTAATTTTGCTTATTGCAGTTTCTTGTGGTTGCACATGAAATGTGACCCGATTAGTCTTTGCATCCATTTCATCTGTTGAATGAAGTGAGCATCTCTCACAGGCCTTTTCACATTGGGGTGACATTAGCGCTTTCCATCCAGCAATCACTCACATTAGAAATGTCAAACTCTCATTTTCCGCATTCTAACATATTTTCATTTAACTCGCCACTCCTGTTTTCTGAATATTACATTGGTCTGGTTTATAAGGTTGACTGGATAAGCCTCATCTTTAGAAAAAGCTGAGCATGTGAATTTGTTTAGAGGGTGCAATGAATTTTCTACATTTTAGATAATATACAAGAGAAATCCAATGTAATCTGTGATTCAGATTTTTTTGTCAATTGCTTCAGAAGCGTCAGTCAATAACATTTTCAGTCAAACTTTTGATTGACCCACGACCACAAAAAACTTTGTTGGGTTCTTAACCCAATCCTATGACAGTCCTCTATACTGGACCTAGTGTTGGTCTGTGTTCTGTTCTTACCAATCCTGCACCACAGAGTCCACTTTCTCAGGGAAGTTTGAACAGCATCATTCACAACTGGAAATAAATAACTGCTCCAGACTTTGGATAAAATACCACTTATTTTCAAATACATCTTTAGTGTCAATTAATGATCTGAACGCTGCTGTTCTGTGGGAAACCCCAATCCCTATACATCTTTTTTTTATTTTTACATAAATTGGAAAAATCAGTTTAACCCTAAAGGGGACACTTCTGGTTCTGTACTGTTGAGTGAAATTAGACAGGTTCACATAAATAGGAAATGTTTATTCCAGACAAATTAATAATTTCTTAAATACTGTCCCGCTTTTTCTTCTCATGGCTGTACACTAGAGGCTCATACGTCTGTTGTGCTTATTGGTGTCATTCTGCCAGGCTTAGTGCTAATTTACTGTATTTTTCTATTTGTTGTCCAGATGAGTTACTCTCGTCACAGTAGCAGGCTACTGGTGGTATGAGAGAGCTGTGTTGCTGTTTATGCCAGATATTTGGCATAACGTCCCATGTGTTTGTGTCGGAGGGTGTGCATCACATTGGTCATTCTGCGAGTCACGTGGCATGTCCTGACATGAGGTTGGCACATGACCCTAAATGAGTGGTCATGTGACACTGAGACATGGCTTTCAAACTCTGGTCTCTTATGGGGTCCACCGCTGTATTGGCTTTGAAAGTGCAGAAGTGTAGAGGGCTGTTTCAGGTTTCCACCCTGTCACAGAGGCAAGAAAGTGATACTTGTATGCTGTGTACCTGGAACTGATGAGACTTTTAGGACCTACAATGCCCATCATAAAGCTCTGGTAACTGCATAGTAACAATCCCAGAATATCATTCCAACACCCCCCTCCAGTCCTCTAAGTGGTTCAGTCTCTCTGACCACTGAGTCCTTTTCTAGCAGTCAGGTAAAAACACACTCACATACACAGTGCTGACGGAGTATGGTGACTATTTTTAAGAGTCCCGCCCCCAAGTTGAGTGATTTGCTTAACTCATCCCACATACATGTACACACACACACAAACAGCCCACTACCTTTGTAGTAGGTTGTGACATCTTTGCCAGCATGGATCAGATCACTTGTTCAGGGTGGAGAGATAGGGGAGTCTTCAAGCAAATCGGAGCCACTCTGAATGACACAACTGAATAGCTTTGCTTGCCAGCCAGTACACTCTAGACGGGGAAATGGGGGGAGGGAGAGAGGGAGGAAGGTGAAAAAAAGTGAAAGGCAGGGAGGAATCAGGAAGGTCAGAGGGAGGAGCAAAACTGAGACACGCTGGAAGAGGGAGGGCTGAGCATTAAAAGAAGTCATTCTGAGAGGGCACCTGTAGAGAGGACAGGAAGGAGTTAGAGAGGGGGTTTGAAGAGAAACCCCCTCTCCTTTTTCTGTCCATACGCAGTTTTGCAGTCAGCAGGCATTCAGCATGGGGAATCGTGGGTCTCAAGAGCAGCAGGACTCTGAGGGTAGGTGTTGTCTAGACAGTGTCTCTTTGCAGCCCCCCCTCCCATTGCTATCTCAATCTCCTGCATTTTTTGAGCCATATCTTAAGACTCTTATTAACAGTATCGGGACGCTGTCCAAGTAAAGTCTCATTCTGGCTTTGAGCAGGCTCCTGTTCTCCCTCTCTCTGTCCTTCTCTCTCTGTCTGTCTTCCCTCCCTTTCCCTCTCGCGCGCTCTCTTCCCGCAGCCGGTGTGGGGTTTTGACTATATTTAGGCTGTGCTGCTCCTGGTCAACAATGCAGACTCAGTAATGTGAGTTAGACTGAAATGCATGCCGAGGGGGAGAGAGGCAGAGCAGGAGCTAGCTACCGCCGGGCTGAAAGAGAGGCCTCTTCAATCTGAGGATTTTTTTTTTTTTTACCCCAGTCCTTTGAAAGTGGGCTACAACTGGTTCTGAACTGTAACTGTAGGCCAGTTACAAGGCCAGGTAATATCACTGAATGGTTGGATGTCTTGTTGACATTATTGACCAGGTCGGCTAATATAGGTTCTTTGAACTTGTGGAAAATTATATTTTTTTGTCTTGGTCACGTTGGCAGCAGATTTGTGAACATGATAAATATCCACGGCCTTAAGAAATAAGGGACACCAATGCAGGGCTGGGCAGAGGGAATGACTGCTGTGTCATGGTCTGAAGGCCTACCTGTGGGGCCTTCCAGGTGCTGTGTCTGCTTCTGTTAACTGTTGCATTCACATACAACATGAAGGGAGATTTTGAGATGGCACAAAAGCATACAAATTTACTGGGTTTTCACTAGGTCCTGGAACTATCACGATAGGGCAAGTTGATAGTTGCAGCTGGCATCTTAAGATATATTACTTCACTGCAGCAATGTTCAGAGCCAGCAATAAGAAAAGGGCCTGGTGGAGAAGAAGCAACTATGTGGGAGTTTGTGAGTTTTTTTGAAAATGTTTAATTTCAATCACCTGATACTTGATTTCAGTCGCCTGTTACTCAGACGGCATGGAAACATGGGCTGCAAAATCACAGTGTGGAGCTGAAACGATCAGTCGATAACTCATTCCATCAACAGACAATATATCAGCAGCTATTTTGAAAATCAATTAATCATTTCATTCATATTTCAGGCAAAAATTCCAAATTCCAAACTTTTGCTGTCCTGAAAAGAGGAGATTTGATGGGGGTTTTTGTTGTTGTCGTATATATTATAGTAAATTGAATATCTTTGGATTTTGGACTGTTGGTTGGATAAAGAAAAGGAATGTGAATAAATCACATTGAGCTCTGAGAAATTATAATTAGCTCACTTTTTTTCAACAAATTAACTCAAGTGCAAGACAAAAAATTCAACTTGACCTTGTTTTGCTGCAACAGTGTGGCTGTATGGCCAGACATTAATAACAACATGTTTCACATTGTTAAAAAATAATTTAATAAATAATTAATTAATATTGAGTAAAAAAGATACAGGCATAGCTCGGGCAAAGCTTTCTGAGCTGGTATTTAATGAAATTATTCAATAATCTAAATGAGGACTTGGTCTAAATGTCCTTATAGAGGTTAAATGATCAGTGTTTGTCCATTTTAAGTCCCCAACCTTTTAATTTATTTATTTATTCACTTGTTCATCCACTCATCAATCATATCGTCATTCCTTAAGATTACCCTGTCCATTTTTGACAGTCGTGGCAATAACTCTGAAATGCAGTTGTGATAACGATTGTAATCCAGGAATTGAAGCTTAATTGAAGTGTGTTTACACAGATGGTAAGTTGTTCTTTACTGGAGCATTTGATGGACGCCTAAAATGTAACACATCCTCTGTTGGCAGTGAGAAGAAGTGCTTTAAAAAAGTGCAATTACGTCACTGTACAGACATTATAACTTTGCTATGGAAATAAAACTGCAGCTGTTGCACTGCAAATCATCAAGAAATCAAACCTTCACATTTTAGATGCAGCTTTTCTAACTGCCTCAGAGTAGCCTAACAGGACTTTGAGAACATTAGCGATGTATCCTGTAATGCCATTGTGTAAACACCAGCTAGGTGCCATTAAGCGACTGTGTGTGTATGTCCTGTGCGTCTGTGTGCAACAGGCTGATGTGTTTGTGTCAAGTTATGGCTATAGGATTAAGTCAGTATGTGTTGGTTTACATTCTTCTCTCTGTCTGATCCACAGCAGGGGCCTACTACCCCGCCCAGCCTCAGTTCCCCCCCTCGGTGCAGACGGCACCCGTCATTATGAACCCTGCCCCTCAACAGCAGCAACCACCACCTCAGCCTCCCCAACACATCCCCACCAAACGGGAACGTAAACAGGTACAGTCAGTATTCTACTACACAAAACATCTCACACTTTAAAATGGCTTATTGAGCATGGATTTCTGGTCCAGGATTTCTGGTCCAGGATTCCCATATGACCTACTTATGGCTGAACAACGAGTAAACCTAGAATAGACCTTTTATATAGTTGAACATGGTGGAAATGCTGATAGGAAAGTAACACAGACTTAAATAGAACAGGTCACCTAAAATGGAAAAAAAATTATCAGCTCTGTGTGGAAAAGATCTGTTTATCAGTGGAGGTCAGGCACGGTTCTTTTATGTTAATTCCATCTGAATACATACTGTGTTTTCCACTAATGAGAGAATTCCAGCCCCGAACAGCTACTGCGTGATAAACCCAAGGTTGCTCTGATAACTTTATACCTATATACGTAGACATCTGCGTATACATCTTGGCAGCTATGTACTGTATTTTGTGATAATGCAACAGCCATGCACGGTCGCACGCAAGAGACGTATATATCCAGGGACACACAACGGTCGCACTCATCTGTAAACTTTACGCTGAGTGAAGTCAGTGAGGAGCAAAGGAGTTACATTTAGGTACAGTATGTTATAAAGTATCTCTTCTGAATACAGCTATTGGCAACTATTTCTGCAAGTAATGTCTGTTTGAGTTATGTAGAACAGCTTCCAAACAGGGGAGAAAAGGCCACCAGCAAGCTTTATGAATATATTAAAATATAAATTATAAAAACTGACCCAAATGTTGTCATCCTGCTGTTACAGATAAAAAAAAACTGTCACCAGGTAGTTTTGTTGTTTGGTCAGTTCTTTTTTATTTCTAAGTACTTAAATTTGGTACATATCTTTGAGTTTCCACCTGGGAACAAGGATCTAAAGGGAGCACTTGAGTGCAGCAAGTCTCTTCTTCAAGATCACCGAGGGACAACCACAGTTTATGTGTGGGGAAAATCTCACCAAGGCAAATGATTGGACTTCCAAATGCACTATATAATAGTTTGGCTTCAGATCCTGTATGTATTATGCTCTACAAACTGTTTTGAGTACATTTATTGGCATTTTTAAGAACTTTAATTACAGTTTTAAACAATACAAATCTGTCCAGTTAGGAGCAAGCTTCCTATCAAGGGCTACACTGTAGATAGTTTATAGATAGATTTTTTTGCACGACGGTCAGTGTTCACAGTGGCTCGGGAAAACTAAGAATTCACCCTGGAAAGAATGTGTTTTGTCATTAAAGAGGAACTCCACCAATTTAACACATGAAAGTGTGTGAAAGAGAGAGCTTGAGTCAGCGTCAGTTGGTGCTTAAGACTACAAGTTTGAAAATAAATAAATCTTTGTTATAAATGTTAGCTAGCCGGACAGAGTTGAGATGGTTGGTTGGTTAAAATTAACAGCTCGCCTGCAGTAATATGAACAAGTAATGCTGTTCTGATGGTTTTGAGATAATAACAGCTAGTCAGTGGTGTTGCAATCTTTCTGAAGATGATTCTAGAGTTATTCTTGAGCCTGGACGTAGAGTTCAGTTTGCTGATTGAAACAGATAGTGGTGAACTTGACCTTAACTTGGTGTGCTGTATGACTGAGCCGCTGTACGACATATTGCCCAGTTCTACAGTATGTCTAGTGTTTCCTTTGCTCTCTAAGATGGCCCTCGTCTGGTATGTGGTAGCTCTCTGTGAACTGAAGCCCCAGTTTGTGCCTCTCATGTAAATTTGAGACTTCTGTGATGCTGGTTACATTTGAGAAATTATTTTTAGATGTTTTAGAGACTCTTCTATCCAGCTCGAATGAAATATATTCAGTCTTTTTTCGTCCCGCTTCACAAGATGCAACTTTTTTCATTCGACCGAAGATCCTTGGTCATCTTGAACGACACATTTTTTGTTTTCTAACATTATTCTATACTGTAGGAGAATCTTTGAGAAATCAGAAAATGGATTGTATTTATCTTTGAGGAAAAACAGGTGTATACTCTGAATCATCTGTGCAAAAGTCTCAGGTGTACAAATAAAAATTCAGCATAACATGAGAGGAACAAACCTGAGCTATGTGAACACATTTATCTAGTGGCTGTATTTGCATGGCTTTTCCTTTATTGCTCTGTTCATCAACTTTGTCTGTGTGTCTTGAAACTAGTTTTAGCTAGCTTGGAGCTTTTGCCACAGTTTGCGTGGGTTTGGGGTTAATTTTTAGTTGTTTTTTATTTACTTCATGGAGGCTGGAACGTAACCTGTTTGTCCTCCTCTGATTAAACTTCTCAAATCCAATGTATGATTTGTTGAAAGTCATACGGTGGCATCATTTTTAGTTTCTCTATGGAATCCTTTATATATTAAGGCTAAGGATAGTATAAATCCCTTCATCTATTACCAGTATCACCAGGAAAATGCTGTTAGTGTTAAATGCCGGGACTCTGTTCTTTTGCTGCAAGACTTGCATGATGTCTGGTCCCTTTCGCTGGGGAACTTGGCTGCTTATCAGCGACTGTGGTCGCCTGGGGTGTACTTTGGCCCATTCCTATGGGCCTCAGCCGGCGCTACAACACTCGCTTCAAGGCCCTGTGCTCACTCACTGTCTCTGTCGCGCACATCCACACAAAATGTGAAACTCCCATAGTAACCTCCAGATGACAGACGGAGTGACTGGAGGAATGGCAGCACGAATCTTCTCGAGTGAGTGATGTTAGTGCTTCAGCCATAAGACTGTATGTAAAGGCTTTTGCGTGTGCATAAGTACACACCACAAACTTTGCATTCTTGGTTTTGGGGTGTGATGCACTTTGAGAGGGAAGGTAGAGATATTGTGTCTTGTGAAGGACACGGCACAACCTTCCATTTACAGGACTGTGTGTGTAGAACACCACCTTTATGTAGTTGCATGCAAGTCAGTTAGAGAAAGAGAGGGGATGTGTGTGTGTTTGAACTTTCTGGATTTTAAAATAAGTATTCAAGTATTTTCTAGCCTATGACAGTCATGTTTTAATTGCCACCACTCAATTCTTGCTCCTTTAGCACCTGGTGACATGCAAAAGTTGAAGCTTTTTTCAAATAGTCTTTTTTTTTTCTACTTTCTACTCTCTTGCTCTCCCTCTTGCTGTGTGTCAAAGAGAAAATCTAGAGGGGAGGGGGGTGAAGGACATGTCAGCACATAGCTCAGCTCCACGTGGCCACCGGTCTCCTCCCCCTCCTGAGCCGGAAGGGCTAACCAACCAGCCTTCCTCTGCTGCTGTGGCACCCCCCTCCTCCGCCTCCTCCTCCTCCTCCTCCTCCTCCTGTGCTGGTTTCCTCCTCTCACAGAAGGAGTGAGCCTGAAAAAAACAAATCTGAGGAGCAACTTGAGTGTGCAGGATGACAGAGCAGACAGAGAGAATGAGGAAAAGGGGGAGTTTCTTCTGCTAGCTGCAGCTCATTTGATAACGATAACTTTTTTTTTCCTGGAAACCCTCCCTCATTCCCCCCCTACCCTGCCCCTGCTTCACTCTCTGGCCCCTTTAACTGTCTGTTAGTCTCTGTGGGCGGGTGGTGCATTCCAATACCATAGCTTTACAAGGCCAGTCGCTTTATCCTTTTTTTTCCTCCCTGTTCTGTTCAGCGTATGAGAGAGGGAGTCAAGTTGCTAGCTAGCTTACTGACAGCCAGGCCCGGCCCTGCTCTGTCCTGTTCTGCGGGTGTGCAGCTCTATATCACAGCCTCGATGTGTGTGAGTTAAGCTGAGGTAAAACTACGCTGGCTACGTCCACCCACCATCCTGCTTTGTGGGGTTTAAAGTCCAGCGAGTCCACTGGAACGGCTACTCCAGCCCCAGGATGAAAGAGGCCCGCTAGGGTTTGTAATGCTCCGGGAGAGGAGTTGCTGAGGGACTGAACCACTGAAAGGTCAGTAGCAACAAGCAAATATTGTTGTTCCTAAAGTCAAATGTAGGCCGGAGAGCAGCAGTGTTACAGTTTAATCCTTGTCCAGTGACTGTATGCGTCACTTTATTTAGTGGCATTGTGGCTTGTACCAGTTTCATGACCGCTCTTCCAAGAGCAAGTTTGTAGAGCTGGATAGAAAGCATGTGTTTGTAATGTATGGACACTCCTTGTGAGCGAGTGATCAGATTTTCTCTTTTTTTCCCCTCTGCCTGAGTGTTGTGTGCGTTCACAGGAAAGCCGTCTGCCTGACTGTGCTTTGCCTTCATGAGAGTCAGGCATTTTCACAACAACCAGCAGTGAAATTTGTCCGACAATTTGGCTTAAAGTCGGCTAACTGGATTTTTGCTCAGTTAGACGGCTTTACTGGTGGCTAAGAGGCTGAAGCACGTTCGGCTGTGCAGCAGAGGAATGTGCGTGGCGGTTAGTGTTTGGATTTGGTGTGCCTCAGTGTTCACAATGTGAGAAATGTAGCTTTCATTGAATCAGAGGCAGCTAGCGAGTCACAGACGCAGAAACGGCTGACGACTGTAGGCATTGCATCATGGGAAGGCAACTCTTCTCTTACATGCTGCTGTCCTCACCCCGAAACGTTTTAACCCTTTGCCTTTCTCCTTGCTCTTCCTCATTTATAGCAGAAAAGCAGCCAGTTCTCAGGTGCATTCCACCCACTCTTCTCTGTCTTCATTTGTGTTCTCACCCTGACAGTGGATCTCCTCCCTCTCCTCCATAGATCAGAATAAGAGACCCTAACCAAGGAGGTCGAGACATTACAGAGGAGATTATGTCAGGGGGCCGCAGTGGCTCTACCCCAACCCCACCACAGGTGAGCTACAATACCATGATCCGGACCAAACGCAGTCAACACAGTGAACATACTAACATACTGTTACAGTGTCAATTTATTTTTAGGCACTTCATTTAATTCAGTCAAGTTTAGTGAAATGACTGAGAAAAGACATAAAACTAGAAGTTATCAGATCAGTACAAATGGAGTGAGCATCAGTGTTTTACCAACATTCATAGATTCAAATTAGACACTCGTAGATGCAATTAATTAGGGTTGGTGTAGTTCAACAAAATGTTTTCTGTGCATGTCAGCATCAAGTTTGTTGTTTAATGTTTATTTGGATCCTCAGTAGTTGTTACCATAAACTGTATATACAGTTATGTTATACTATATATATACATACATACATACACTAGATACTGTTTATACAATCTATGGTTGTTACCTCGCAACAACTACTCTTCTCTGGGGTCCATATTAGAAAATATATCGTCTATATATAGTCTTGTGTTTCTTATACTTTCTACTGTGTCAATGTCAGCTTAGTCTATTATAGCTCTTAAAATACATCCAAAACAAGAATTGACTTGCCTGAGCTGTCCATATGTTACTACTTTATGGGGAATGCTGCAGATTGCCAGCCCTCAAACATGTGTTACACTACAGCCTGTCAAAATCAAACTGATCTACGATTTGCTCCTGGAGGTCTGACATGTGGCTCATATAGGGACTGACATGAAACACTGTTTTTTCCCTTAGTCAAGTGGAAAAATGAATGTTGTCCTCACCACTAAAGTCACACCTTACCTTTTGGTTTGTGTATGTCTCCCAACAGACAGCCATATCTGGATCAGAAAGTACAGCAGTGGCCCAGGCCAACGGTGAGAGTGTCACAGCTGCTGCTGCTACACCAGCACTGGTTAGACCAGGTGAGTGCCACATGCACAGAGCCTTGAACACAGTCGCACAAAGATAGAAGTATAATCTCCCAATTACCATTTTGATATTGTTCTTTTTTTTTTTTTTTCACCTCAGCTGCTAATATTTCCCTGGCGTATTATATGTTTTATTTTCCCTTTTTTAATGGTGTATGGGTACCTGTACAGAGCCAAGGCATGTGTCTTAACTCTTCTGATGTATTTAATGCAGTTATTATTTTATTAAAGATCTTGTTTTTGCAGAGATAGATTGTTTTGTGCTGCAGAAGTACTCAAAGATGAATACAGAATAAAATTCTTTCTATTTGCATTTTCAAAACTCTCATTAGCTTTCATTTAGCCTTTTAACAGCTCCTAAATTCAACTTGAGCAGCAGTGTTCTCAAAGCATTTCATCTTACTGTGTGAAAATGACACTTACGTGTTCCCAGCTAATAGTTTCCTCTTAAGATCAATCTACTGTCAAGAGCTTTTACTGAGGCATGGAGCTGTAAGCTAAGAGAAATGTTGGGGCTGACCTTGTTGCTATGTATGACCTCATGTTTCATGAATGAGCTTACTTACTACAGTAATTGGTTAACAGGGGAATAAACCTAATTAATAAAACAAGCCAACATTTTGTGAGCTTACATGCTGTGATAGTTAAACTATGTGGATACAAGGGATAATAAGGTACTCATTACTTCAACACGGACTATATCAAGTATATTATAGCCTCCATCAACCACCTATGTGTTGATGGAAGTTAATACATGTTCTGGTTGATGACTGTGTCTTCGTCTTTCGACTATGCATTTATGTGAACATGTTTTTCATTTGTAAGAGCAACTACACCAGGTAGTCCAGTGATAGCCATGAAGGCAGCGTGTTCAGGCAGTTAATGTGACTTACTGTATTTTTTAAAGCTCAGTGTAACTCTTTCAAAATGAGTGACCTGATTACAGGCGGACTGGACTGGCGGCTTACAATTCAATACAGTGATTTAAAGCAGAATATTTTTTTCAGGATGGCTTGAAATAAGTATGTGGTTGGGGAATGTAGGATGAGGGGGATGGGTCACATACACAATATGTACATATCAGAAAACTGATAATCTGTTCATCTTCAACCCCTACTTAGGGGTGTAAAAGTTAGTGCCACACTATTTTGTTTCTACTAAATCAGCCTGTTCGAAGCTATAGTACCCTTAGATGTTTGGTGAATGTGATCCCATGTCCATAATGTCTCCATGAATACCTTTTGATGTTGTGGTGGTCCGTATACTGAGGGCGGGACAGGCGTGGATTGTGAAAACATAATTGAGCTGATGAACTGAACAGTGAAGTAATAAAAATGCTTTTCAGAAGTCTAACAACACTTTTTTTCTGACCCCTTAGATGACAGAGGGAAACCTACACCCCCTCCTCTGTCAAAGACCCCTGAACTTGCTAAGGGTGACCCCGTCCCCACTGAGGCTACCTCCTCTGACACGAACACTAAGCCCCCTTCATCCCCTTCACCCCCTCTACTATCAGAAGCAGAGGACACCCCTCTCGACACTATTTCCACACTTGCACCCAGCGCTCCTGTTGCAGATGTGATGGATGCTCCCCCACCTCCCAGGGAACCCACCCCACCCCCCCAATCAGCGCCTGAGGTGCCCGCCTACCCTGCACCCCTCCCTGACCCTGTCCCCACCTCTGCTGCACAAGACAAAACAGACAAGAAAGCCACAGAGGCAAAGGAGGAGGTGGTGAAAGAGGAGGAGGCTAAAGCAGAAGAGGCAGTTGCCTCTTTGGACACACCCCTTGCACCTCCCTCCACCGCTAACGGTGTTGCAGAGGTGGAGCCAGAAAGGCTGTCGGTCATTTTACCACCCAGTCACCTGGAGGCCCCTCTGGAGTCTCCCATTGCACAGCCAGAGGAGCTCCGCCTCCCCAACGGTTTGCCGCTGCCAGCCCCTCAAGACCCCGAGGTGCCAGCCGTCAGTACGGCCGAGCGTGACGATAGCCCCATCGCTGAGCCTGACATCAGCGAGCAGCCTGTCATGCAGACCTCCACAGCCATCACTCAGGCAGCGCCTACACCCGTTGTCCAAGCCACACCTGCACCTGTTGACCAGCCTGCACCTGCACCTGCACCTGCACCTGCACCTGCACCCGCTGTTCAGGAGATTCCTGCTGATCCAGTCGTCCAAGCGGCACCGGCCCAGCCTGAGGTCCAAGACACGGTTCCTCCAGTCGCCCTGGACATCAAAGAAGATATCCCAGTGCCCCAGTCCACCGCCAAGGAAGAGAAGCCATCTCCTGCAGAGACGGTTTCCATAGCTGACAGCGCCCCAGAAACGGTGCCCACTCCTCCCCCTCCCACAGCAGAGGAGAGGGAGGACACTCCTCCTCCCCAGACGGTCACCCCTGCCCTTGTAGAAACTACTATGCAAGGTCAGTTAATTACAACTTGCTAAAATATTTGATAGTTTACAATACTGGTCTCCATCATTAATAGAATATCTTCTTTGGCAGGACTCTTCTGTCAGATATGTTTGTGTTGAGGCTGATTGTGTTTGTCTTCCTTCCTGTAGCTGCTGTGTCTGTGCCAAAGAAAAAGAGGAAGATGAAGGATCTGAACAAAAAGGAGGCAGTGGGAGACCTCCTGGATGCCTTTAAAGAGGTGTGTGTATGCAGAAATGCATTTGTTCATTCATTTCCGTGTTTTTACAGTCTGTTTTAATGAGCCTACAGTCACTCCGAACCTGTCGACGCTGGCGAAGATTTAAGCCTTAACTCAGTGTGTAATTCAAATTTACCCCTAAACGTCACAGTGCAGTGAGAAAAGAGGCTTCACTGTTTCTGAATTTTAATATAGTGCCACAGGGTGGTTTTATGTCACAAAAAAAAGAGATTGCAGTCTCACTGTTCTTACCCCTCTCCCATCTTTGAACTAGGAGCAGGTAGTGGCCCCACCGGAGCCCGAGCCAGCCCCTGCCCCAGTACCAGAGACCCAGCCCCCTGCTGCTTCCCCTCCTGCCCCAGAGGAGGCAGACCTGACCTGGGAGGACAAGGAGGACAAGCTGGATGCTGAGAACATTCAGCCAGATCCTCCCGAGCCGACCGCCACTGACAAGAAGTACCAGTACAAAGAGGGTGGGTCTCTGAACCTTGATACCTCTCAGTGCCTCATGCTGGCAATTCGGTGTGAACAACGATCTTATCTCACTTGCATTCAGGAGTTAGCAGTGTGTCAGTTGACTACATTTATGTTCCCTTTGTTGAAAAAGAGGGAGTGGCGTTTTACCTGATTGCGCTTCTGTTGATAGTGTGATAGAGTGTTCAGTGGAAAACGATAGTTATGTGATGGCAATGCGTAATATTTGAACAATAAGCCACAAGAAGCTGTGATGTATAAATTATAGGTGAATTGTAGGTCACGACCCTTCCCCTTCTTGCAGCTTTTTTCTGTTGTATAAATACAACAAAAAACAGTAGCAAATGAAACATCTGCCGTCAACATCAAAGCAGAAGAGAATAAATAATTTCAGTAGATCACATATACAGTACAGCACTACCTATTCATTAATTTATTCATTTTCTAGCCTATCTGCCTCCTTGTGGACATTATGAGGCATGACAATACCTACAGCTATACTGACCCAGGATCATTTACTCTCCTTTACTCTGCAGCTCGGCTGTGTAGGGAGCATTGTGTCCATGACACACTGTCCCAGCTTCATTCTGAGTTGATACTGAGGGAAATATAACTGTTTCACGTGTCTTCAATAATGAAACACATTTTCTGTTTTGGCTTCTCTCTCAGAACAATGGATGCCAATCAACCCAGAGGAGAAGAAGAAATATGACAGAGAGTTTCTTCTGGGCTTCCAGTTCATCTCAGCCAGCATGAACAAGCCTGAGGGTCTGCCAGCCATCAGTGATGTTGTCCTAGACAAGGTGCAGCCTTGGGGCCATACATTTAGTCTTGAGTCATTTCTCTTATGTAAATAATCTGTCTTTCATTTTTCTGTTGTTGTTTTTTTGTCGCTGGTAAAGCACTTTGAAATTGCCGCTGTGTAGTTTAAATTATGCTGTATAAATACACTTACCTGCCCCTGCTGTGGATTCAAGGACATCCTTTGATCACCCCAGAAGCACTGATGGGATGTAATTAATGTGCCTGTGACTAGAAACATAAAAGGATGACAACCTTACATCTCAGAGAATATCTGAATAAAGTTTCAGTTAATGTTTATTTCTGTCTTTTCAGGCTAATAAGACCCCTCTGCGTCAACTGGACCCCAGTCGTCTACCAGGAATGAACTGTGGCCCTGACTTCACACCCTCCTTTGCCAACCTTGGCAGGCCTGGCATGGGAGGAGGAGGCAGAGGACCAGTAAGTTAACACTCTCTTACTGTGATCCAAGAGCTCTGCGCTTGAAGTTCACAGCCCATAACTGAAATGATGTCTTTGTCCCTTCCTCCCCTCTCTCCTCCCAGCCCCCAGGTATGGGCATCGGTGTTGGTGGTCCACGTCGCTCTCAGCAGATGCAGAGGAAAGAGCCAAGGAAAATCATCACCAGCATGTCACTCAGTGACGACGTGCAGCTGAACAAGGCAGAGAAGGCTTGGAAGCCTTCAACGAAGAAAGCTGCTCGCAGCCGCGGACCAGAGGACACTGAGGAGAACGATTCAGAGCAGATTAAGACCCAGGAGCTGTTTAAACGAGTTCGCAGCATCCTCAACAAACTGACCCCCCAAAAGTTTCAACAGCTAATGAAACAGGTGACGGAACTGACTATTGACACTGAGGAGAGATTGAAAGGAGTCATAGATCTTACCTTCGAAAAGGCCATCTCCGAGCCAGACTTTTCGGTGGCCTATGCCAACATGTGCCGCTGCCTTATGGGGGTAAGTGATGCCACACACAATATGGAAATATGTGTTGAATAGGGACTGTTGTGGTTTAAGTGTTCACTTCACTTCTGCGGTTGTGCACAGAGTTCAATGATGTGTTGCTATGATACGATGTGTTAGTAAAGCCTGAAATGCTTCCATTAACTCATAACATCAATCCCATATTAGCGTAGCTTGTCCAAGGATGATTTCAAGTGCAGCTATGAATGATTTTCTCTGGCTATCAGCATTTTTCAGACTCTCTGTTTGAGCTCATCATCATGACAGTCTGTGATATCAGTCATTTTTGACTGGCTGACAGATGATTTGGACCCTGATTTGTTTGTGTTGTAAAGACGGGGCAGCAAAACACAAGCCATCAGAAACTCCTGCAGTTTAAAGTGGGCTAACTAAACAGTTTGAGGACTCTAAAACACACTCTTCAAATGGACTTGAAGAAATTCAAGAACCCATAATGCAACATTCTATACCCATAGTCTTATTTAGTGACAAAGATGATCTGCAGCAAGCTTTTTTTTTTTGTTGGTTGTCATCTTTGTTTGTTTCTCTGTTTGACATCTTGAATTCTGCGTCGGGGATAATAGAACCACATTAATTATGACAATAATTATTCGCTGATTGAACTCATCAGTAACTCCCTGTTATATCACTGCGAGACTGATTATCAGCACTGTAGTATTACATCTTATCACCGCCTTTGGGCCCTTTTTATTAGTCCCCACAACCAGGGCTCATAAAAGTTGGGTATGTGATAAGGAAAGCTGAGTGTGTGCCATAACAAAGGTGTTAGTGGCACACACTCAGCAATTGATTATCTAAGTGCATCTAGACCGGTTACAAATCTGTTGTCGGCATGGACTGAAGGAAATGACGGGGCAGACCTTTGAAACATCTGCTTACTGCTAAAAGATCGCAACAGACACATGACAACAATTGGAATAGTTGGAAATAGCGCTGTCAAAATTGGCCGAAAATGACATTCGAATATTCCTTCTAAAAAAACACATAGGTTCAAACCATTCAAATATCTATTTTTGCGCATAATGTCCATAAAAGCAAACCAATACAACGATAGACATAACTAGTTTTATAGGTATATTTATTTCAACATAAACATGTCTTTTAAAAGATCTGCATACCTACACATTACAAAATAAAAAAATAAAATAATTAGGTTACGGTACTATATAGAACGGACATTCAACGCTCTGAGCGAGCTGTGATAAACATGGAACGACAATTATCTTTTCCGTGACATGAAACGGGAAATAATAATCAACCATTGGGGACCTGCAGTGTTCA
>NTHP01000215.1:696323-723198 GCA_003416845.1 Oplegnathus fasciatus
TTTTTAAATCACCCTTTTATATGTGACATTGTTTCTCTGGCAGGGGGAGAAGCAGCGGCTCATTGAGGAGCTACAGGACTCTAAAGACAAGGCCAGGAGGCGCTCACTGGGCAACATTAAGTTCATTGGTGAGCTGTTCAAGCTTAAAATGCTCACAGAGGTCATCATGCATGACTGCATTGTAAAGCTTCTCAAAAACCACGATGAGGAGTCCCTGGAGTGCCTNNACACACACACACACACGGTTAGACTGTGTGAGTATAAGGAAATCACATTCATAAGTTCATGCTAGTTAGATCAAGTTTTAATTTGATGTTGCGACTGTAGCGTAGGAGATAAACTCACCAAACTGTTGTGGTCATCCTCAGCCTCGTATGGACCAGTACTTCAATCAGATGGAGAAAATAATAAAGGAGAGAAAGACCACCTCCAGGATCCGCTTCATGTTGCAGGATGTGCTGGACCTTCGACGGGTAATAAATCATAAACGCAGCACAAGCACACATTTCTAAGTTTTTGAAGCCAACCTTAAAGCGGCATTTTCTCATGTCACACGCCTTATTGTTGGATGTAGTCTGTGACTGTGCCTCGTTCTACACACAGCCCCAGAGACACACACACACTGGTCCCTAAGCCCTGGCCCGTGTGAGTCTCGTATATGAGCTAAGAAAGAAATGTCTTCCTAAGCTCTTTAATGCAGGACAGCTCCCAAACGCAGAGCTGCTCTGTGCCATGGGCTGAAACAACAGACTGTTCAACACCAACTCCACCATCTCTTGTAGTAGCATGTTTATTCAGTTCTTCTTTTGGCTGAATTAACATGTCTTTAACTAGTTCATTAAAAAGAGTATCGAGTATTTTCATTTGTTTGTGTCTTATGGTCATTTTCTCCATTACATTTTGATGTGTTGTAAAGCCAGTTCATTCTAGTGTTGTTGAAGCTTGTTTTTTTGAAGGAATGCTGCAGTCCTGTAGTTAGGCTCCCAGTCCCGCCCACACAGTGTTACAAAACCTGCTGTCTTCAGTGTTTTTACAAGCCAAAATCAGCTGCTCCAAGTCAGCACATTTGCCCAATTTAACTGCGAAACACACACAATGTATTTCCTTTCTAGGCAAAAGCTGAAGAAAGAGTCACTAGGATGTTGATCTCTTGATCCCTTTCAATTCTAGTCTCTCCCATTAACACCGCAGTCATAATAGGTACCCAGTGTGAGCATTAATACTCCTAGATGTCTTTGTATCATCAGTGAAAATGAGAAATACTTAAGTACAGTTTAGTCAGTGTGATTAGTAGGGCTGCAACTAACGATTATTTTGATAATCGATTAATCTGTCGATTATTTCTTCGATTAATCGATTAATCGGATAATAAAACAAAAATCTACCATTTTATTCAAAAAACAAAATGTTACTCCAAATCCAGCTCACTCCTTACATACAGTACAGTGTCTCACTCCGACCTAATCTCAGCAAATTAACACTTTGAAATAGCAATAATAAGTGTGATAAGCGTAATAAGTGATTAGCTCTACCGTGTAGTGTTAATTAGCTTGCTAGGCTAACGTTAGATATACCGCCTCTGCTCTTCCACTGACGTTCGCCAGCTAGTTAAATACACTCGTCATGCAATATTGAAGTGAAGTTGACTTAATAGTCCATTCAAGCTGGATCGCGAGCAAACACCAGGTAGCCTATTACATAAACGAAAAGCTCTGTGAGATGAACGACTCAAAGCTATTCAAAAAGGAACACATGCCGTGGGTCTAAACCATAGACTGTATATAATATGTATGACTGTATATACAGTCTATGGTCTAAACTCGTTTAATTAATAATGTGTTTGTAGTAAGTTGCCCTGCCGTTGACTCCCCTTCAGCCACGGCTCCAACATGCTTTCGTTTCAGGTGTTCTCTCATTACTGTAGTGCTCCCGTGCCATGCAAGATCGGTCTTACATAGTTTGCACTTAACACATTTTTTATTCGAATTTAATGTGAAGTGCTCCCATACTAAAGATGATTTTGGACGAACAGTTTTCTCTGTCTCCACCATGTTTCAGAAGTGACTTAGCTCCGCGACCATAGACTATAAAAGCCACATAGATGCCGCGACACAGCGTGCAACAACGTAGACCCAACGAATCGATAATGAAATTCGTTGCCAACTATTTTTATAATCGATTTTTATCGATGTCATCGATTAGTTGTTGCAGCCCTAGTGATTAGTCTACCAAGCCTGTTACTTATTCTTTACATTTTTATGTTGTTTTTTGGGAATTGGTGATAGACAGAATAATTGCTAATATTTTCACATTTTTGAAACCTTTGATTGACATTTTTTTATTTTATTTGTATCTTTCAAAGACAATATGAACAATTTAACATCCAAAACTCCCCGTGAAGGCAAGTCATGTCAAAGATGTAACTCTCAATGAATTATGTTGTCATCACTCACCTCTGCCCTATACTCGCATTCTCCCCCCGCACCCCATCCCAGAACAACTGGGTGCCCCGGCGAGGCGACCAGGGCCCCAAGACCATCGACCAGATCCACAAAGACGCTGAGCTGGAGGAGCACAGGGAGCACATGAAGGTGCAGCAAGCCCTCGTCTCCAAGAAGGAGTCGGGTGGCGGCCCTGGAGGCAGGATGGGTGGAGGAGGTCGCGGCGGCCCTCACACCCCAGGCCGTGGTGCTCCTCCCCAGGACGAAGGCTGGAATACAGTGCCCATCTCCAAGAACCGACCTATTGACACCTCTCGCCTTAGCAAAATCACTAAGGTAGGAGAGAAAGGCAGCTTTTCACCTGATGTTAATGTGTATTGTAGTTAATCAGTTGGATGTCACTGCACACATTAAATCTGCTACACTATGAAGTTTCATGGTGTCAGTTAAATCAGTTGGATTCTCACTCCATCGCAGACTTGTTTCACATCAGAACATGTTTATCACTTTACCTGATACAGGAGAGATCAGTTAAGACTCCATTAATGTTGTATCCTGTTTGTAGTTTTAGCAGATCGTGTGTTTTTAACCAACAATCTCTTCTTTCAGACTCCTGTTCTTGACTTCAACAATCAGTTGCTCGCCCCAGGAGGTAAAGGCACATGGGGCAGCTGGGGCAAGGGCAGCAGCGGTGGCACCAGCGCCAAACCTGCAGAATCTGGTAGGTTTCCTAGACTGGTTGTACGTCAAATAAATATGTAGTTGGGCACCTCAAAGCTGAAACTCACCATGTGCTATGTGTGTTTTCATCCCCAGGCTCAGAGCCAGGTGGTCGTCCAGCCACCAGCACTCTGAACAGGTTCTCAGCCTTACAGCAGCCTTCGTCCTCCTCAGGCTCTTCACTGGACTCAGACAGACGAGTTCCTCAGAGGTGAGGAACAGGACACAATTTACAAAGCCAACTCGGTGTATTCAGACAGAATTTTCACCAACAGATGCACTGTTGGACCCTACAGAGTTTCTAGTTGTGTTTTTTTCCCCTGACTCCGATCTCCCTCTGTCCTCCCACAGAAACAGCTCGAGTCGAGAGCGCAGCGATCGCTTCGACCGCTCTGATCGCGGCAGCGACCGATTTGACCGACGGGATGAGCGACGGGACGACCGTGATCGAAACCGGCTGCAGGTCACCAAGCGCAGCTTCAGCCGGGAGAATGAAGAGCGGAGCCGGGAGAGAGAGCAGCGTGGGTCGGCCGATCCTGTCCGCCGAGTGGCAAGCATGACGGACGACAGAGACAGAGGCAGCAGAGAGAGAGCCAGGAGCAAAGAGAATGGTAGGTGGCGTGACATAGCGGTAGTGTGGATTTAAATTACATATCTTGAAATCTGAGAATTTATTACCATGCTGAGAATGAGGTTCTTGTTATTTTTTGGAATTCCACCCAAAAAGAAAAATAATATTTGTACTTTTGCTGGTTTGTTTTTTAGCAAAAGTGAGCAAAATTCAGATTTCTAGAATATAACTTTTATTTCTTTTTTGTTTTGTGTTTGAACAGCGAAGCGGGAGACAACTGCCACCCCTCCACCTCCCCAGACCCCCACCAAGCCTGCCTTGACCGAGGAAGAGCTGAACAAGAAGTCCACAGCCATCATTGAGGAGTACCTCCATATCAATGACATGAAGGTACACACTGATATGAAAATGAAAAGAAACCATATTTCCCTTACAGAGGAGTACAAATCTTTCTTCTTGTTCCTTTACTTTCTTGTAAAAATTAAAAATGATCCGCTGACAAAAGCACAATTTCTTGTTTTGTAGGTGCATTTTTTTCTTCACTGATAATTCCTTACCGTGGTGCATTTCCTGTGGCTGCCTCCAAATAAAAGTCACCCCTTAGTTCATCGGTTGAACACTTTTAATGTGAAGCAGCGGCAGGAAATGTTCGGTTTGCATTAGCAGTAACAAATGCGGCTCTAATACGACTGTAGGAGGCCTATCGCTGAACAGAGTGGCTTCTATCAATAAGGATAAATTACAAATCGTAACACCAAAGTACCTGCCTACATTGATTACTGTGAACCCCTCATGCTTGTATATTACAAGCACAGTTACATCCTTACAGAAGCATGTCGGCACCCACTAACAATGTGTGTGTCCTTCTCTGTCCCATCAGGAGGCTCTGCAGTGTGTGCAGGAGATGAACAGCACTCAGCTGCTGTTTGTGTTTGTGCGAAACGGGCTGGAGTCGACGCTGGAGCGCAGCACCATCGCCAGGGAGCACATGGGCCTGCTCCTGCACCAGCTCATTAAGACCGGCATGCTCCCAACACAGCAGTACTATAAAGGGTCAGTAGGAAAAGTATTGTAGTTATACATGTATGTTGTGAGTGAGTTTAGTTTCACAGAAAACACATGAATAGCTATAAAAAGAGTACATGTAATATGTAAATATGTAAATTTAAGAGCAAGAGCAGTTGGACCAAACTCTTCTGTGAGATGTATTTTAGAAAAGCAAGTGTTGACTGAGAGAAAGTCCATAACAGCAGGGTTTAAAATGAACAGAAGCCCACAGGGCTTTAGCTAGTGAATTAGTGTCTGAAATCAATATTTTTCAAGCAGGTGCTAAAATTGAGAAATCTATTAAAAAAGCACCCACTTTCCATGTGTTTGTGTCAGTGTGGCGCCATATTGCTTAGTTTTCCCCGTCTGTTGGGTAATTTTGAACTTGTTCTTCATCCTTTAAAGCTTGAATAAACTTTGAAGTAAGTGTGTGTGTGTGTGTGTGTGTGTGTGTTTCCTCAGGGTTCAGGAAATCCTGGAGGTGGCTGATGACATGGCGATAGACATCCCCCACATCTGGCTGTACCTGGCAGAACTGATCACTCCCATGCTCCATGAGGGAGGCATCCCCATGGGAGAACTTTTCAGGTTAGTCCCAAGCCTCACTTGGCCCCTCAACACATGAGAAAGGGAAATCTGCAAGAGGAGATAACTTTTGGGTTGTTTTTAATTTGTTAGTTTGATGTCTTAACCTATGTTGACCTTTCATGCCTCCAGGGAGATTTCAAAGCCTTTGATCCCTCTGGGCAAAGCCGGAGTCCTGCTGGTCCACATCCTCACTTTACTCTGTAAAGGAATGGTGAGAACCAAACAGTTATAATCCTGTATCTATATTATATTGTAGCTAATAGTTTATCCTTCTGACTTTGGATATTTTGGAGAATGGATACATTTTTGAATTCAGTTCCAGTAGCTAATATTTTATCCCAATCGCATCAAGCAAATATGTAACTTTGAATCAGATCATATGGCCACAGTGTGATCAGTGAGTTAGTCTACATCTAATCTGTATGTTCCGCATTAGAGCCATAAAAAGGCGGGCACAATGTGGAGGGAGGCTGGCCTCCGGTGGACAGACTTCCTCCCCGAGGACGAAGACGTCAACAAGTTTGTGACAGAAAAGGTGAGAGGACACTCGCTTGCCAGCTTCATCATCATAAACTGATGAAATTTGCTACAATATTTTCACAATATTAAATAGCTGTTAATCATCTATTACATTAGAGGCCTATAGTATAGTGATCTGCACTATAGTATCAAAACTTCATAGAAGACTAAAGGATTAGATTTCACTAGAAGTGATTTGTGAGAGATGACGTGTAAGCTCCAGTTCTTGTATTACATAAACTATAAGAAAACCAACTATAATGTGAAGTTGTTTTCAGGCACTGAGTGAGAAGTGGAGTGGGTTGTTGTTGTAAAGATGAACTTGAAGCCCGTTTCTGTCTCCATTGTGTGAACTAGGACGTGGAGTTCACACTGGGCGACGAGTCTGAGAAGAGCAAAAAGAAGGAGCTGAGCTCTGCAGAGCTGACCAAACGGCTGGACAGACTGATCCAGGACAAGGCCGACAACCAGAGGATCTTTGACTGGATTGAGGTTTGTGCTCCTTCTTGTGTGTAATTCATAGTACTCGTTGTATTATTTTACTTCCATCTTCATTTCCCTTTGGTCCCTTTCACGATCATTACTTCTTTCTTTTTTTTTACGGGCTTAAAATTAATGTGTGTCAAGCACATGACCTTATATTTTGAATTGCATATTAATGCCATCCGCCATACTAATTTCAGAGTGAGGACTAGTCATGACTGTGCTATTTAGACACAAACATGAGACCAAATGTGACCAAATTGCACCTTTTTGCAGGGGAACAACTTGTTTTATTAGAGTGCACGTCTGCATGACAGCATGTAAGACATTTTTGTTTTAAGACTTCCAGACCTTTAAAGGCTGCAAGGGGAAATGAAGGACTTTTATAACCTTATAACCTTCCAACATCATGTTCTTATTAAATGTCTCTTTCTGTTTGCCATTAATGGAGCTGTTCAGATCGCCTCCTGTTTTCTGCATGTGTGTAAATACATTAGTCTCTTATTTGTGCAGGCCAACCTAGATGAGCAGCAGACCTCCTCCAACATGTTCGTCAGAGCTCTGATGACCTGCATCTGCCAGTCAGCAGTCATCTGTGAGTCAGCATGTACCCTTTGCATTCCTCATTAAGGCCTGCTAATAGTGGACTCAGATAAGGATGAGACGTTGCTGGTGTTGACTGAAATGTATGAATGAAAATGCGTCAGTGAGTTACTAGATGTACTCCAGTGTAACTGTTGTAGCAGGTCAAGTCAGTCCTAACTCGTAGACGGTGCCTTTGACTACCTGCAGGCGAGAACCCCTACAAGGTGGACGGTGAGCAGATCAAACAGAGGGCCAAGCTGCTGCAGAAATACCTGAAGGATGAACAGAAGGAGCTGCAGGCCCTGTACGCTCTGCAGGCCCTGATGGTGCAGATGGAACAGCCTGCCAGTGAGTGTCTTATCCTTTGTTACCACTTTATTTTTTTTCACTTCACATTATTTTTCTGCAGAAATAATGCAGGCAAAATGACTTTTCAGATTCAAATTGTGATAAATTGATACATTTAGATGTGAAACTGTTCTTTAATTTAGTTTAAATTGTCATGAAATACCTTGTGAGCCTTTTCCTGTCTCTCCACTGTCCATCAGATCTGCTGCGGATGTTCTTTGACACTCTTTACGACGAGGACGTGATCAAAGAGGAGGCCTTCTACAAGTGGGAGTCTAGCAAAGACCCCGCCGAGCAGCAGGGCAAGGGCGTGGCCCTCAAGTCCGTCACCGCCTTCTTCACTTGGCTTCGCGAGGCCGAGGACGAGTCCGACAACAGCTAGGCCCCCCTCCTCGGATCGCTGGGAGAACTGGTGGGAGTTCGGAGAGGATCCTTGGGGAGAGCGAATGTTCTGTGGATGATTCAGAAGATTCTGAATCAGCAAAATCCTTCTGCATAAACAGAAAAAAAGCAAGAAAAAAATTCTTCAACTGGGAGAGATTGTATTATGGATCGAACGTTCGATCATGTTATTTTTTGTTTTTGTTTTGTTTTCCTTCTTTTTTTTTCGTTTTGGGTTTCTTATTTTTCCTTGCGCAACTGAATGTCTTTTTTGAAATGAATGAAAATACAGGATTAAATAGAGAGAATAGATATGAGAGAGAGAGAATGCTGAGACACGTTACAAGCCGTGGGAGATGATGCCGTTTCCTTCAGTATTTTTTTGAGGTTTATCTCCTGTTTTCAAATGGCTTTTCCTTGCCACGGCAACACTATTGAAGACACTTTGCTTAATGACAGATATATTAAAAAAAAAAAAAACTTTAAAAAGGCTGTTCACATCTATATTTTTGATGACTTCATCCTTTATCATGGACATGACACAGCAACGTTGTCATGTCACATGTACGGTGTTTGATCTACATGACACGCTTATGTAGACAGCTAGCTTTTTTGTTTCTCTTTTTTCCAGTGTTGGATGATTGGAGTGTGTGTTTTGTAATAAAATAGAAAAACTACAAAGAAAAGTGGCGAGAGCCGTCTAACGGACATTTCAGATAGGAGTTAAAGTAACGGTTGTGGACTCCCGGGGGATTTCACACAGACTTTATGAGGACGGTGTCACTATGGGGACGGGCGATGAACACTGACCATTTTGCTGCTGGGGAGTGACGATGCTTCCCTGACGCCCCTCAACCCCACCCTAAACCCCAGTTATACCCTCCAATGTGTCTGTTTCACTTGTTTCCTGCGCTTCAAAAACAACTGTGGACTGAGAAAGGGAGAGCAAGAGCGAGGGGCTCACGGCTGCACCCTCCTACAAAGCCTGTTGTCGTATTTTAAAAAGATAAAATATCGTTATTGAAACTTGAAAAAAAGTATACTGTCAAAAATCCACTTTAATGAAAAAGGACTTTAAAGATAGTTTAACAGTACGAATCCTAAGGCCTTTTCTGCTTCCATGAGTGGAAATGCATTTCAGGAGAGTTCTGTAAATATATGATGGAGTGTTTATTTTTTGTTGTTTTGTTTTTGTTTTTTGTTGTTTTTTTTTCAAAGAAAAAATGCTCTTTTCCCTGTATTTATATTTTTCTCTCCTCAGCTGGCAGAAGGTGCTTGTAATTATCCAACCCAAGTCATTGATTACAATTTAATTGAAAATTTGTAAATACTTTTTTGCTTTACTTTATTAAAAAGATATTTAATTAAAGAAAATTAATGCCTCTTTTCACATCCAAGACTGGAAGAGATAATAAAGATCGTTGCCAATAAAAGAAAAAGTCCCGTACTTGTGCGTTTGTGAAGAGCTAATGTGGGACTGATCTCTGATCTCAAATACTACTTTCCCTCAGTTCTGCCCCACGACAGAGCCGATCATCTATCGTATGTTAACTGTCAGCAGCACAATCGGAGCTTGCTGTTTCCTTACAGGATCTCCAGGTTCTTTAAAGGTACCCTGTGGAGTTTTCTTTTAAACAAAGTTTCTGTTTACATTCAGTATTTCTCACCGAAACTCAGGGTGTGTGTCCTCAAGCTCCAACAAATGTGTTGAATTAATTTCCTTCCTCCATAAAACATTTGTAAACCTGCATTTCTTACATTCTGACATTTCTTGGTTCGTTGCTGCCACCTGTAGATCAGTTGGTAATAGTGCGAGACAGCAGGAATGTTTATTGCATTGTCTGCATGCTCATGCATGTGCATCCTAGTGAGTACAAACAAAAACAGAGACTCACTCATCAAAACGTTGCTCCATGCTGCTGCTGGTGGTCAAAAGCTCCACAGGGTACCTTTAATGCAGTCAGAATTAGCTCAATTTCCCCTCGCTGCCACCTGGGCCGCCAAACTGTCACCTAACATGAACTCGCATTGTGTCAAAGTGTTGTACAGGATTTTTGATTTGACAAAAAAAATGTCAATGTCTACTTACTAGAAGAAAAATCAAGGTCTATTTACTAGCTTTTTCCACTGTCCACCGCATCTCATGGTCTTCATCTGTGGATGGAGTTTGCTTAATCGTCATGGAGATGGCTCGATTGTCACGCCCCAGGTATGAAACCTAGGCTATGTGATGACAACCGAGCAAATCCATCCACTGATGTTGAAAGCTCTGGAAAAAGCTAGTTAAGTGGACCTTTTCATTTGGTCAAACTATGAACTAATTAATTTTCACACTCAACTACTGGCGTTCATCACGAGCACAAGCTGTAAGAATGTGAGTGCTATCGGTGGCTATCTATAGCTAGCTAGTGTCCCTCCTTCGTAGCTAGCCTCTGATCCACATTTCTTGCTATAAGCTTTCCTTCGTCAGTCTTTGTAAAACAAAAAGCTGACACATGATACTTTGGTTTTCTGTCCGTATTCTAAACTAAACATTACAACTGTACTGGCTGTTAATGTGAACATTTTAACAAGCATTTCACAAGCTGCCATTTAACAACTAGTCTAAATTCATGGGGGCTGTAGTTGCTAACACACATCAGTTGTTCAGTGATCCTGTAATGGAGACCGATGGTCCCTGAGGCACAGTGTCTTGGGACAAACAGCCCTCTGGCTTCAGCTGGCCACGAGGAAGAGGGCTGTGGTCGCTGGGAGATGTTTCTGAAGTGATTGTTGCCCACAAACAGGGCTTCACAGCGCCGGACTTCTTGGGGAACTCCAGAAAATAAGACTTGGCCATCCTTCCCTATTTGGTTACATAAGTAGTTGGCTAAGTTTAAGGCGGACAAACAGCCAAGAAACACAACAATGATTCTGCAGCGCTGTAAGTTACATTTTCCTTTTTCATCCTGTCATGGTTTCCATGCTCAGTGTAATTAAAAACCTTTCATAGTGTTGCATTTTGAACAGATTTATTTGCATCCTAAAGGTTTGGGGCACTGCAGTACTTTCTCAATACATCGTAATTTGAGGGTTTATATGAAGTCAATAATGATTCGTTCAGTCATTAATAATTATAATTTCATCCACAGCCACAAAAGCCTGTGTTCATTTCCGATTTGACCCAACATCAGCGAACTTGAACACATACAACAAGGGCAGGTTTAACCTGTGCTAAGTTACATCATGGCAGAGCTCCCCGTTCTTTTTCATGTCAAGAACACATCGACTAGACTGCCTCCTGTTCAATAAGATTTTGATGTTCACATATAGACATGACTTACAGAATTATATAATCGTTACGTAGTGGTGAATCCCATGCACTGACACCACATCTGTCTGGGTAATGAATACCCAGAGCTCAGTGTGTGTGTTCGTCTTGTTTTCATGCGTGTTCCCACTGGATGCATCCGGTTTCCTTTCTCTCGGGCCAAAGACATGCAGGTCAGATTATCTGGAGACTCTCCTGGAAATCAAACCACATTCTTAAGCAGCAGCACAGAAACCAGCTTTTGGACTGTTGCCCGACAGTGTTTTCTTTTTTAAAAAAAAGCTGCTCTGGGTATTGCTGCCTTTTTGTCAGAAGGACTACATGTAACCCACGTCTGTGAATGAGCCCTGCATTGTAGATTCTACTTGTGGTAGAGAGGTAAAGTCTCCTGACTGTACAGAAATATCAGTGCCGGGGAGGGGAGTGGGCTCTCAGCCTGAACACTCAGCCCCCGACGGCAGCCAGGAATAGAAAGTGTGGTTGTGCTGGACAGCTCCTAAATGCATCTTGGTCCAAAAGAGCGCGTACGCTCAGCAAACTTTGCTTAAGCAAATAATGAATAAATAACCCAGCACCTCAGCGTTCCCACATTTTTTCCTTTCAACATTTGTAGGCAGTCGATGATGTTTGATCACTGCAGAGCTCTGTTGCGCAGCCCACAGACTTCTGGAGTCACATCTACCTCTTAACAGTTTCTCCTTTAACCGAACACCCAAACTCAGATGTTCTCTGTTAAGCACACAATAGATCTACAGCGGAAACCAGTTGGCTGTAATTCAACCTCTGGTGTAACCTCAGCCAGAGTCAGGCCATCATCTTAAACTGCCCTTATCAGCTTATCTCACTTGTTACGAGACCTGCTCTCTCCCTGCTGACATGCTCAGCCCGGGGGTGGGGGGAGGGGGGTCGACTTATCTAACCTGCTGTCACTCTGCTGCAGTATTACAGTCAGCTGGACCCAGTTTTCAGATGACATTTTCACACTGTTGCATCACCGGTGGACCTATCATTCCTTTCCATGTAATCCATCCAAAGTATATTTGCACAGGGTATTGTGAATAGGCAAGCGGCCAGACGGGCACTGTACAGTTCAGTTTGTTACAGTTTAGATTCTGCAGAGAGCTCCTGAGAATCCTGAGAGAGTTTACTGATGTTTTCCATTTGGATCAGCATGCTCTGAACAATTGAATGCTGTTAATCTGACAAAGAAAGCACAGGTTTAAGTCTGAAATCACACTTTTTTAAGGTGATCTCTGCAGTGGTGACATCCATCACTTCCCAACGTCTTTACACAATAAGATGAGTAAAGTTGAGATGCATGGATAAGCAAAAAAAGGATGTAGTAGGGTCAGTTTATTTAGCCATGCCAGCTACATGGCTGTAGGTCGTGGCAATGTTGGTCCACCACTTTGATCCAGACTGAAAGATCTCAACAACTGTAAGATGCACTGCCATGAAATTTTGTCATCAATCATGGTCCCCAGCGGATGAATCACACTGACTTTGTTGATCCGCTGACTTGCTTTCTTTTGTCACCATGAGGTCGATATTTGTGATTCAGAATGAAATATCTGTCTGTGAAATTGTTGGATGGGTTGCTGTAACATTTGCTACAAATTTTCAAGGTCCCTTGAGGATAGATCATACTGACTTTGGTGATCCTTTGACTTTTCTTCTAGCACCACCAGCAGGTCAAAATCTTCAGGTGTTCAGTGAAATCTTGACATCTACGTGATGGATTGGCGCAAAATTTTGTACAGAGATTCGTGGTTCCCATATGATGCGTCCTAACGGGTTTGGAGATCCCTTGAGTTTTCATCTAGCGACACCATGGGGTTGACAATTTTTGGTTTTGAGTGAAATGTCTCAACAGCTATAGAATGGATTGCCTTGAAATTTGCTACAGATATTCAAGGTCCCAAGAGGAAATGACTTTAGTGACCTCCAGCAACTCCCTACATCAGCAAACTCCAATGAGACTGGCTGGATACCATTCAGTCAGAGGATCTGAAGAAGCAGGAGGTTTCTTCGGAGAGTAGTTTCTGGTTTTTGGTTTGACATTTACTTAAGAGAGAAGCACATCTGCTTGATGGTTTGCCATTTGAAGCCATCTGCAAAAGGTTTTTAAGTACATTTCTTTGGTAGTATTTATTACAATCTGCTGCCTGTTAATGGATTTTAAATGCTTTATAGAGCACCCTTCTGTGCACATCTGTTGAGTGTTTCAGAAGTGTTTGCAGGATTTCATCTGTTTGTAATGTGGGTGAACTGATATCCAAATGCAACATTTTCTGTGACCAAAATTCCAGACTACAAACCAATTTCTTATGTTTGCAGTGTGTCTACACTGGAAAAGTGAAATGTTTTGCCAAGTGAGTGAAATGTTTGATTTTTGAGTGTGCTGTTGAAGCACACCATCATGCCACAATGTCATCACAAAGGAAATAGACGAATTATGGAAGGTGAGGGGACACTTCTGAACTTGGACGAGGGGCACAAATGTGAGAATTATTCTTTTCACATTGCATTATAGTACTTATATCAGATAATAATGCACATAACTACTATATTGTTATAATTATATTATTATAACTGTATTATTATATTATATTCTATGTCGTGTTTTTTTCCATTTCTATTATATATGTTTCCTATCATTGTATTATTACTGTATAGCATTTTTTATATTAAATATACTGCACATATTATATATAACACTATATACCTTAATATATTATATTGTGTATATTGCACTTATTATTCATACTATTCATACTCTGTGCTGCTGTAACATGTGACTTTCCCCCTGGTGTCCCTTAATGTGTCCCCACCCAGAGATCAAAGACTCTAAATGAGTTTATTTGGATTTATTCAGTCAGCCATTCAGTTATATTTTCTATCAATTTTGTTTCCAAACTTAAAGGTCTAAATTGCCATGAAAACTATTCTAGTGGAAAAATACATAACCCGTTATTTATATATTTATTTTGTTAACCTAGAAGTAGTCTGATTTAGATATATCGAGTCTAAAATATTGGAATCAGCATATAAAATAATAACCATTTGTATATTTTCAGTAGAATGCAAACTCCTCCCATGTTGCTGAAACCTTCAAAACCCTAAAATCCCAGGAAAAAGTACAGAGAACTGATTCAGTGGAAGCTACGGACCTGGTTCGTCCAGTATGGAGTGGGGCGCACCGTCTGTCTCACTTTTAGTATTTACCCTTTTAAATACACTAGAGGGGGCCATTGTACTGTATATATCTTACCCATATTCAAGGATGTAGGTTTTCATGACAGCTTGTACATACTGTAGCTTATGAAATTTAAATTTCCCCCAAACAACAGACAAGAAAACACATCAACATATAGAACATTTTAGGTAAAACAGTAATGGTTAGCTTTTCATGTTGGATCTAAGTGCTGGCTGTCTGAAAACACAGGTTACAATCTGTTCAATTTGTGTGAAAACAAATGAGCAAAATGTTTCTTTCTGCAACCAATTTCAGTGAGTAAAACTCCATAGATACATTATAATAACATTAATAACATTATTGTTTGAACAGCCGCCCAAGAGCCTCTTGAGCTCCGTGACTGAGCACTCCTCAGTAAAATATAATATCACTGTTTAATTTCTGTGCCTGCTTAATGTCTCTGTCTCCCACTGTCTCTAATGTGTGTATTTGTGTGTGTGTTTTCCACCAGTCATTCCTCACCTGTCCCCCCAGCTGCACCTCATTACACTAATTAACCTCTGCCTGCACAGTCGAGGTTTTCTTCTCCGTCAGTTGTAAGATGATCGGTGGGAGGATCACGAGAAGCTGAAACCAGGGAAAAGAAATTGATTAAGGTGGAGTCTCACCCCTCTGGATGAGAAACTCTCTGTCATCCAGGTCATGGCATGTCTAGAGGTGTAAAGTTAAAGAAAACTATAGACTGGCTTTAGATGCTTGAAAATATACCCAGTGAAAACCATGTATCTCCAAAATTGAGGGGTTGTAATTTATGTTTAATAAAAATATAAACTGAAGGATTAAGTGTTTATTCTCCCACTTCTCCAACCACATAAACCCATTTGACCCATTTAAAACCCTAAAAAAAAAAGTATAGTCACAAAGCTAAAAACAGGGTTGTTTTTCTTACCTCACGAAAAGTTTACGCTTTGGAGATACATGGTTTTCGCAGGACAGTGACAGTTACGGAATGATTCAAGTGAAAACTGCATCCAGTTTATGATGAGGATGAAACTGACAGTGTAGACAGCAGACTTAAGCCTTGAGGTTGCTGTTGGTGGTGGAAGTAGTTAAATGGTCCATTTTAATGATATTTACCCTCTCCAGTGAGGACGAGGACAGAACATCCAAATCTCACAAGCTCACTTTTCACCGCAAGATACTAATCTGGAGCATCCACTGCGATTAGACTGCTCCTTGAAGCTAGATGTTAGACCAATCAGCTGACTGTGGGGGGTTTAAATGATGACTTGATTGCTTTGACCTTTCCATGCCATATGACACTTGAAGCATCCTTACCATCACTAAAAGCTATTTTCAGGCATACAGGAGACTTTAGGCTCATCTTATATCTCATTTGCTATCATTGGAATAATTATGGAAAATGTTCCACTTTGGAGCTTTAAATTGACTTTTGTGAGTGTCTGAGAGCATTTACACTGAGAGCTGTTCTCTTTCTCTTTCTCCCCCCCCCNNCTCCCCCTCCTCGTCTCCCAGGATTTGCTCCAGAGGTCAGCGATAAAGCTCAGCTGCAGACACCTCTCTGCCCTGACCTCAGCATCCACAGCAGCAGCAGCAGAACCGAACCCCAAGACACGTGACACCACTGAGTACACACACACACACACACACACACACACACACACACTAAAACATTCACATGATGTCTTATGGGATTGATGTGGGAGGCTCAAATGCATGCACACACTTGAAAATAAGGGAACACACAGTATTTACATATTTCACATATTTGCTTTCATTAAATTTGCACATCTCTCATTATACTTGTAACATGAGAATGTTGTATTTATACAACTTAATTAAAAAATATAGTCACTTTTTACTTATTTTTATATTTATTTTCTATATTGCTGTTTCCCCGTTTCCAGTCTTTATGCTAAGCTAACCAAAGCTAAGAAAGCCAAAAAGGGTATTTCCAAAAATGTCAAACTACTCTTTTATAGTTATTCATATTTTTCATACTTGTTTTTCACTTTACATTCACGCTTTCCTCCTAATTATATTCTTGTAACATTAGAATTGCCCGTTTTGTTATGTTTGACCCTTTTTCTTTGCTCTGCCCGACCTGTTTTTCCCCCCACAGGGATCACTGCAGTTGTACACAAACACACACACCGCCGTGTGTACAGTAAAGTAATGAGCTTACATCATACCATCATGAATCATAACTCTGTAGCAGATGGCAGCGGGTGTGTGCAACAGTCTGCCGCCCCGCTGGCTGCTGAGACCCACACCAGCGAGGACACAGTGTGGTCGCGTCTCTTCGCCGGCGTCAATGACAACATGTCGGCCTGTTCGACTCACCACGCAGTGCACCGCACCGACACCCTCAGCTGTCACACTTCTCCTTCACAGAGCTGCAGTCAGTCCCACATTTTACTATTAAAGGTGGCACACAGTACTTTTATTAAATGCAAATGTGTGCAGATATCCTGTATTGTTTCCACTCTGGTATCAGTTCATCACACCTGAAGCCCCCACACCCAACATCATCACACTGACTGATGACTGATGTTTATTACTCTACTGTGTGAATGAAGGTGACCAAAATCTAAACACACCTGACATATATAGTCAGATTTCTTGCAGCATGGCTCCGCATTATCAGCCTGTTGGTTGGTTGGTTGGTTGGTTGGTTGGTCCACCACTTTGGGCCAGATTGAAATATCTCAACAACTATTGGATGGATTGGATGAATCCTAAAGACCCCTTAATATCCTTTGACTTTTCCTCTTGCGCCACCATCAGATCAAAATTTGTTCAACACTTTGGTTTATGACCAAATTCCTGCAAAGCTAATGACATTCCCATCAGCCTGTTAATAGCATGTTAATATTGTCATTGTGAGCATGATAGCATGCTGATGTTAGCATTTAGGTCAAAGTGCCAGAAGCACAGCCTCAAAGAGAGAGCTAGTCTTGTTAACCCTTAAATGGATGGGTGTTTCGCCAAACATTTTTATATACCTGGGGTATTAGAGATCATTCAATTATGTGACAGAGACTGATCTAAAATTTAAAAAATATTAAAACTTTTCACAAAACTTGACATTTATTTACTTTTTCTGGTCACTTACAGATGCTAAAAGATTGCTTCAATGTATTTAATGTTAACATACATATTGCACCGTACACATGGGCTCTTATCACTGCTCAATGACTATGCAAGTCACCAAACAAAAATGAGTCAGCACTGTAATTACAAATCACATTCACTGTCTGGTGGTGATTGCAACATGTTTGTGTGCAGTGGTGCAATCAAGTTCATATGCTCTGAGCTAACATTGTCATGCTCATGCTCAAAGTCTGCTTCTGAATGGTCTGATTTATCACTCGGCAGTAAGGTCACATAAACAGAACTTCTTTATCCTTATGTCTTCGTTTGTCAGTAGTATCAGTGCCACGACGGTGCCAAAAGGAAGCCAAAGAGGAAAGCAAAATATTACCTGCCAACTGCATACCATGAAAATGCAATACTCTTACATACCTTGAGTCTCTACTGACTTGATAAACATTTCAGAAGAAAACATTAGAAGGCAAAGATTTTCCAACAAGTCTGACACCAGAAAATTGTTAAAACAAATAGTTTCAAAAATATAGCAAGGAGATGAGGGTTTAATTGAATAAAATGAATGAATTATATGGGCAGTGTGGTCCTGGCTCTTTCATGTCTTGTAATGAAATACAAAGCTACAGAGACATTGCCTGCTTTGATGGTGTACCACCTTTTTCCACTTTGATAACTGATTCATATTTTTGAGCCTGAGCTCCCAGTTTCTCTTTCTGGAACTTGCACTTATTGTTTTTTTAATGTCTTCTCCTTTCTCTTCATTATGAACGACGACACCTGAGAGACGCCCACACACAGCAGATTGAATCCCTTTCCACATGTCATTTTTTTGTCCTTTTAGCAGCTCTACCTGCTTCCATTGACAGTGGTAAGAAAAATACGCAGTCCCCAGCTAATTCATGGTGTTTAACCCATTTTGCATATTAACAAATTACCGCAGTCCTCGTCATCAATGGCCCATCCACATTTGCAAGGCTAATCAGTGAACTCATTGGGAACATTAGGTGTTTAAATCCGTTCTGATAAATATTCCATTATCAGTGTGACGCATGGTACCTGTTGAATAAGAAGTAAAACACGCGTTTGCATCAGTTGCCATTTTACCTCTTATTCTATCACTGTCAGCGATGGGGAAATTTTGGACAAGCAATCAAAGAAAACATGATTGCAGATACAAATATTCTTCTCTTGCTAATGTATTCATTGGAAAATAGATGGCTGACTGTTTGTGCCATTCAGCTCTGTCCCAGTGGACTTCTTCTCACTTACATAACTGTGTCCCCTGTTGCATTATCTGTCAGATACAGTCCATTTATGATTAGAAATCACACACACACACACACACACACAAAGACACACTCTTTCCATAGCTGTTTGGCACATTCACTTCCATTCCCTTGATCTTTAGCACAGCACCATAAATAATTCCCTAAATAAAGCCGATCATTAAACACTATCATTAAAGCTTTAACTACTGTCAATAATTAATTCCTTAGATTTTAACTGTTTGTCAAATACTGTTTACTGGATCAAATGGACATAACGGATACACAAAATCTCAACTCTCCATTTACTATTTTAGTCATTTAGCTTTATGTGCATTTCTATACCTTTTTTCTACCTATTTTTGGCTCCAACTCAACCACACAGTCTTTTAAATCAGAGGTCATAAATTTGTCAAAGGCCTATGGGTCATTATGCATTTATGACATGCTGTTAAAGATGATTGGCAGCTGGTGTGATAGGAGACAGGCATTATTTTAGTCGAGGAGGTGATCTTTGGGAAGGTTAGAGGAGCACTTCTCCAGCTTCAGCATGGCCATGGAGTGGACAAGAGTGGCTGTCTCGGCTCTCTTTCTGCTGGTGGCATTTGGATTGTCTGGTGCCAAAGGTAAGAAAAAAAAGACCCACTTCAGCGATGCACGCTTTTAAAATTGTATTTTTATCTTTGTTATTATTCTTCAGCTTCTTCTTCTACTGGACGTGAGGATCCAACATCCTTAGAAACTTTAGTCAAACTCGTTTAAGATTTGTGCTTCTATTCAGATTTTTAATATCTTTCATACTTTGAAATTGTGAACTTTTTTCAACCTTTTTTGCTGCTCTGAATGCTCAGAGTCTGAAACTTTCACCCATCTTTGAACCTTGTCATATCCTCTTCAAACTCTTTCAACTAGAAACTTCATTCAAACTTTTTATCCACCCTTTGTACTTTATCATATTAGTTCAGCTCCGTAATCTCAGTTTACATTTTATGCTCTGTGTCTCATTAACTTACACTTTCACTGACACTTCAACTGCTTTCACTCGTTACATTTCAACTGACACTTCGACTGATTATTCTTCCACTTCCTTTTGTAGTGTCTTCAGTGCTTCCCTCTTCCACTAAAATTTCAATTACTTTTACCCCTTACGCCTCAACTAACAACTCAGCTGCTTTCAGTGGTTAAAATCTCAACTGACAGTTCAACTGCTTTCATCTCTTATTCTTTAACTGGCAGTTCAACTGCTTTCAGTGGTTACACGTCAACTAGCATTTCCACTGCTTACATCTCTTACTCTTTAACTGACAATTTAACTGCTTTCATCACTTACAAATCCACTGACTGTTCAACTGCATTCATCTCTTTTTCTTCAACTGACATTTCAACACATTTTGATGCTTACACTTTAATGGACACTTCAAACCCTTTCAGGTCTTGGATCTTCACCTTTGACCAAACAACAAGAAAAAAACCTTCTCCAGCTTTTTTGTCCCACAACTTCCATTGTTCATGCAATTTACTCCAACTGCTTTCAGTGCGTTCAGGACACTTCAGCCGACACATTAACTTTCTTTTTGCACTTCCACTTGAACAGTTATCTAAACTTCTTTCAGCTTTTGTACTGTTTCAGTATTTCAACTATTTCAAGTGTTTCAACTGCAGATTTTCAGCAACGAACACACATAAATTGCACACATTTTCTTCAGAAAATGTAGCTTTTTCTAGTTTTCCCTCCTTCTCTTGCTTACACATAAAGCAGCAGATTTTTCCTTCAGGTCACAGAGGCCTGAAAATGTTGAGCTTGATGTATGATCCTCACCTTTTTACCCTGGAGTTAGGCTTCTGTTCTATTTTTCTGCGTGTTGTTTTAAAACTTAATCACTACCCATTCAGGGCTTACTTTCTCCTCTCACTTTGTGCTCTGTTTTTACCCTCGTTTCAGTCTCCCTTTTTTCCCCTTAATGATTCCTCAGCTTCCATCATTCCTTTCATCCTTTATGATCATTTACTCTTTTTGGACACTTTCCTATGCACTCGTTCTGTAAAGGGCTTCCAAACTTTTCAAATCAGCACACTCAGTCTTTGTGGAGTTGTGCAACTGGCTGCTATCAGCATTTACTGCTTGTTAGTGGACTACTGTATCAAACTACCTGTTACAGCACAGAGAGATGTACTGTAGTAGATATGAGAGCATGTGAGTGAGGTATGACAGCTACAAACAAACATGCTAATACACACACACATTCAAGTCCCAAAAGGCCTGAACAAAGCGCAGTCGACTAGGTTTTTATTTCTGCTCACATTGATCTCTGCAGTATGCACAGAACAGCTCTCTGACTCTGTGTGTCAGTCACATTTAAGGTTGAAGTTTGTTCAAAGAAAAGTTACACCTGTAGTGAGATACATGATTACCTAAAATCACATGTTTAATCTGCAGCTTGTGTGCCGTAATTCCTTATATTTTGGTTATTACACTTTAAAAACCAACACATTTTTCCCCAAAGTAGGGTTTGACTGATCTGACTTTTAAAAAACAACTTACCAATACCACAGTTTCCACCAATAATAACATTATTTTTGCACCAAACCAGTCTGATCTGTGTGTTCGCCTACAGTTGAGGAAGAGAACCCGGAGTTCTGGAGGTCACAGGCCCGGAAGACTCTGCAGTCAGTGCTGGACAGGAAGCTCAACACCAATGTGGCCAAGAACATCCTGTTTTTCCTTGGAGATGGTAGGTTACACAATTTTCTCACACTAATAACACTAGAAAGTCTTGGCTGGCTGAAAAGGTAAGAGAAGCCGAATCAGGAATTAGTGTCTGACCTACTTTTTGATAATTGCGGGCCTTTTCTTGCCTGTTTCCTGTCGAATATTTCAAAGAAAACAAGAAGATAAGCACAGAGAGACTTTGGCCTTTACAGCAGGAGCACACTACAGAGAGACATTTCAATCATAGTAGAGGAAGTTATGAGTTTATCGAGGTTGGAATGAATACTAGACGTGTTTGTGTGTGTGTTGTGTTCATCAGGTATGGGAATCACAACCTACACGGCGGCTCGTATCCTCAAGGGACAGCTGCAGAACCAGACAGGAGAGGAAACAGTGATGACCATGGACACCTTCCCTAATGTGGGACTAGCTAAGGTACCCCCTTACAAAGACAGTCAACTGCACAGGTAAAGCAAATGAAAGCTAACTGTTGCATAGTCATGGTTAGCCATTAGCCATTGTAAATTCATTTATCATATTGATATATATACAGTATACTGACATCTAGCAAAACAGAGATACATTTCATTCCCTTAAACTATATATCTAATTAACTTTAATTCCCTGCACATATGCTGTTATTAATTAAAAGTAATAATTCATTTTATTGCTTTTCAAAAAAAATTGCCAAATGTTTACAAAGATAAAAGACATTGTAAAAACAAAATAATGCTAAAAAGATTAAATCATACCTTAGACAATAATTTAAGGAAAACTAATTCATTTGTCCAAAAATGAAGATATTTCATAGATTCATTTGCAGTACATTGTTGTCACTCCATTTACTATAGGTTGCAGTTCAGTAATATTCTGTCTTATCTTGTTTCCCCATTTTCTTATTTATTAGTATATTCTATTATTTTTTATTTTTTTTGCAAGAGCAATTTTCCCCACAGGGAACATTGAAGTTTAAGCTCATTTTGTCCAACAGCATATTTTATTCAAGCTCATCTTTGTGTGTGTCTGTGTGTGTGTACGTGTCGTGCAGACCTACAGTGTGGACTTCCAGATCGCAGACAGTGCAGCCACAGCCACAGCGTATCTGTGTGGAGTAAAAACCAACCTGAATACCATCGGAGTTAATGCAGCGGCTCGCAACGGAGTCTGCAAGTCTCAGAAGGGCAACGAGGTCACGTCCATCCTGAAGTGGGCCAAAGATGCTGGTAAGTCCACCACAGTACAATGTAAAGAAAACTGTACTTAAATAAAAAAATCGAAGAATATAGTACCATCCTTTATTATTATTTGTTCATTATTTTATATTACCTTTTTGGGTTGACTGAGCAATCAAGGGAAGAGCCCTACTCATTCTCGCTCCCTATTCGAACATTTTGTTTTGAGTTGTTTGAGTTTTGGGGATTTGAAACAGTGACATCTGTGTCACAATGATAGTCTTTGTTTCTTTCTTCTTGTCCATTAAAGGGGAGTATGTTGAAAACAAGATTTTTTTTCAGCAAAGACCAATTTTCCATTGCAGTTGTATAGTTTGTTGGTCAGCTTATAGAAATAAAAAATCAGCATATTTATTAAATTGATGTGAAAAACTGCTCCTCGTTGGCGGGACGGATACATCGCTCACTACTGATTGACTGACTGGTTAGGCAAAGAAAAGAAAAGATAAATTTGGGATAAAGTAACCAACCTTTGGTGGAAAAATGTCACCAGTGTGCTTCATATACAGCAGTCATACCAACTGGTCACAAAGTAAAAACCAGAAGATTCCACAAGATAATAGTAGAAGAATACCGGACAATAACATTGTCATGATGTTTACATGATACAAGATAACACATAAAAACTATGTGTATAAAAGAGTATTTAAGGATGCATCTCGTTTTTCCTTCAGTACAGTCATTATAACCAGTAGAAAGAGAACTTATTCATTAACTCATTGTTTGACCAGGCAGTCCATTATACTGTTGTAAATGTCAAACTTATAAAATCCAGTGAAAAGGATGAACTAACAACAGGTGTTACACTATTGATAGTGGCAAATATGACCAAAGACAGCTCATTGCTGCACAGACAATACTGAGGGGATAATAATGCAGCATGTCTTTAATCGGTGCTGTGATTGAAGCAACAAATGGGTTTTTGTGACTCGTTGTCGGGGAGCAGGCAGATACCTGACACAGCCCTGCCGTGTCGCACTTTAGTTCTGGCTCCCGGTAAAAGAAAATCCCTCAGGTCTTATACAGCCTCAGCAAAACCCGATTTTACAGCTGAGCGCTCTGCTGTGAGCCGCGGTGCCCCGTCAGAGCGGTATTACAGGGGCCACCAGGGAGCCAGGAGCTGCAGCAGCCCGCGGCCGCAGGTTACACTTCAGGATAATGTGCTGCACAGGGAAGCACCTTGACTCTTATCATATTCCAGTGTTATCAACGGCCATAAATATCTCATAACACACGCACAGCGCGCCATGACCCTGACCCCGGCACAGCACTGGAGACTGACACTCAGCTGTGTGAATGTGTGTTGCATTTTACAAGGAAGTTGTTTTAGCCTTTGATGTCATAAAAACACATTTTAGAAATGGTGCTTACAGCAAAGTCCTTGAATGGTTCTGCTAACAACCTTTATGTTGTAGGAAAGGACCATTTAAACCAGTTGTTCCCAAACTGGGGACCAGGACCCCTAAGGTTGCAAGATAAATCTGATGTGTGGCAAGGCAATTTGAAAGACAGGAAAGAAGAAATTCTAATTGTGAACCAATTACATTAATTAATACATAATTACATGAATAAATTTACCATTATTTTCTTGATTAACTGATTAATTGTTCAGTCTGTAAAATGTCAACAAATTATGAAAATGCCCATTACAAGTTCCAGAGCCCATGGTGACGGTTTCATGATGACATCTCGTTTTGTCCAAACAACAGTCCACAAAACAGTCAGACTTTCAGTTAATGTCACAGAAGTTCAAGAGCCTGGAAACATTTTTGCTTAAAAGGTTGATCAATCATCAAAATTGTTGCAGATTACTTTTCTGTCAATCAACTAATCGATTAATCAATCAAAGATTTAAAGAGCAACTTAACAACCCCTGAAAATCTTGCTGGCCCCCAGGGGTTTAACTTCCCATGATGTACAGGTATACGCCAGCACCCTGTGACATCCCTGTGGGGCGTGGTTACAGGTACGACAGAGCACGTTTCTGACCACACCCAACCACACCCATCGGTGATGCTGGATGTGATCAGACATTAAACAAAACTGAGTGTTTCAGCCTGGTGTTAAGTTACTTTTTAAGCTCTTCAGCTACTCGTATTATTCATTATTCATTGTGTTGCACGGTGAAGCGTTGTTCAAAACCCGCAAATCTTTATGATTAAGTGTTGATAACATCCCAGGGATTCCAAATATACCTAATATATGTATAAAAGGATGCATAAAACAACTAGACTTTTCATTCATATGGTGCAGCTGTAAGAAAATGCAATCTGGGTTTGAATATGTACTCAATGGCATCATGTAATCATAGCTTTAAAGTGCTTGAACAAACAGATAAATAATAGGGTCTAACTTTGAAGCTGTTTAAAGCCACTATGTTTAGATTTTTTTTGACTATAGCATCTTTGAAACTATACATTTATGTATGTTTGTAGGAAAATGAGACGATCCCAGTGAAAATTGGTGCAGTCTGTACGTTGCTTCCAGCGCATTCATCTCAGTGTCCCTGTGCATATGTCTACTGCCACTGGGGGGCTTTAAGGGGGATTTAACGAGCAATGTTGGGCATCAAGGTGGTTAAAAGGACAATAAGTATATTTACTTATACCGCAACATAATCATAACATACAGTATCTGCACAGGGTTGAGAAAGTTGTTGATTAATGGCTCAACCACCACCCTGCCAGCTGCTCAGACTTCAGCCCGAGAGCTGTTCATATATTACACAAACATACAGCAGAGTGATTATTCTGCACATATACACCTACTACACATTAAGCATGAAACAAATCTATCTTATAGGAAAGTCTGTCGGCATTGTAACAACCACCCGGGTGCAACATGCCACCCCAGCAACCAGCTACGCCCACAGCGCCAGCAGGAAGTGGTACAGTGACGCTGACATGCCGGACTCCGCCAAGAAGGACGGCTGCACCGACATCGCCTCCCAGCTCCTCAAAAACACTGACATAGATGTAAGGCTCTCCATAACTTTTCTCATATCATTAGCTTTTAGAAATTATATTCTGTTTTAGAAGGGTTAAATAATATTGAAATGGGTGTGTTTGTGCCCGTGCGTGTGTTTCCAGGTGATCATTGGTGGTGGTAGAAAGTACATGACCCCTGTGGGCACCAAGGACCCAGAATACCCCAGCGATTACTTATCCAGGGGCAAAAGAAAAGATGGACGCAATCTCATTGATGAGTGGCGGAGCATGAAAACTGGAAAGGTAACACTTCTCTTTAACCAGACACAGTGACCGAGAAGACAGCCTTGATTATAGCAACAGCTTCAGGGAGGACTCTCATACAACAGGGAGGTTGCAAAAATTACAAAGTAATGCTGTGAAATCACAATAAATCAGGGTTTAGATCCCTCCCTGAAAGAGTAACTCCACCCAGAGTAAAAGCTCTGCTTCTGCTGCCATCTAGTGTGTGAACTTTCCCCCTTGTTGCTCAACCTGGCCCAACCCCAACTGTGATGTAACAGTGTACTATGGTTTTAGTGGTACTGGTTTGTTGTTGTGTGGTTGATCTTAGTGGAGCTGCATTAGAAGGAATACAAGTAGTACTGTACAACTCAATGTCTGCAGACTGTAACCTTCCTCAAAATAATACACAAAAAACAAACATAAATGCCACATTTCCATCATGTTTTCATTCATATGAGGTCTGACTGGTGCTCTGTTACTTACATCATCTTGTTGCGCTCTCTTCTTCTGCAATGGTTTAATGGTACCTGACTGGAGAATTAGTGCCACCAACCGTTTATCTCAGTGCGGCCAACTCCTCATATTTGCATACTGGTAGTGGATGGAAACGCACTATAATTCACATTTTCTTTTGCCAGCTGTCTGGAAATGTCGTTAAAATGTGCCCTATACTTGGATGGAAAGTTTTTCAATGCATTGAGCACCACAAAGGAAATTCCATTTACCTCCATTGTATTGGTGTGGAAGCAGAATATCCCAAAATGTTAAGAAAGTCTGTATAGATAGATACCACTATGGGAATGAATGAATGAATTATATTTTTTGCCTTTTAAGTAAACTGACAATGTCAATCCTCCAGAAACAGAGCTGGTATTCATTTTGTGGTGAGTGCAATTGCGTATTTTACATGTAAATATGCCCCCCCCACACCTTTTTTTAATTACACTACATTACATACATTGCACTTTTATATGTGCATAAATTGCTGTCAGTTGTTAAACAAGTGTGTCATTCCTGACTACCACACTTGTTTAAGACCCTAAGACTATTTTTTAATTGATTACTAATCAAAGTTACTAAAGTTAACATTACTATCTATTACTTATTTTATTCTTTATTCTTATGCTATTTTACACTT
>NTHP01000215.1:723640-752072 GCA_003416845.1 Oplegnathus fasciatus
TTTTTTTTTTTTTGAAACCTCTCTTGCCCTCTTATGCTTTTCTTTCCAGCAGAGCGGTACATGAAGGCAAAGCATTCCCATCAGGCCCTTGAAGAACATCAATAGGCCTGTAGTGTCCTTTGTTCACTCACCAGCTGACTCATTTCATCTTGTACTAGTGATCTCAGTCTTCAATACACTACTCATGTTTTACCTCAAACTACTGTACTTGGCCTACATAATGTTTTCAAGGTAAAAAAACATTCACAGCGTGAGTTTTTATCAGATCAGTAGCCAGTTCTGCTTACTACAACAGACATGATGACATCAACATTTAGCTGTTAGTTTCATATTGTTATGATTGCTGTACTCATAGTGTATCCAAGTGGCTGTATGGGAGTATATTGTAACTTATGAATGAAGGTACAAGGTTCATATATTGGTCGTTCTACAACACAGGGTGTTGCACATGAAATGCAAGTTGTAGTCTCTTTATGCTACACAAGAAAAAACTGTCCACTTTTAGTTCAGAATAATCACTGCATCATTAACACATCGTAATAGCAGTTCCTTATATGAAACATTTTTCCAGTCATCCATGTCTCTCCCATTCCAAGTTAGTGCACAAAGTATATTTTAACTGCAGGTAACCATAGTGACAATACTTCTGCTTCACCATACTTTACTAGTAAAAGGACATTTTGGGAAGTACGCCAAATTGCTTACTTGCTGAGAGTTAGATGAGAGGATCTATACCACTCTATTGTCTGTCTGTTCAATGTGAAGCTGGAACCAGCAGCCGGTTAGCTTAGCTAGGAAATGACTGAAAACAGGGAAACAGCTAGCCTGGCTCTGTCCAAAGGTAACAAACTCCGCCTACTAAAGCTCACAAATCAACATGTTATAACTTGTTTGTTTCATCTGTTTTGTAGAAAGTGTACAAAAAAGTTACTGCTTCCGGTCTTTATGCTAAGCTAAGCTAACTGGTTGCCGGCTTCAGAAAACAAGTGTATTTTCCAAAATGTAGAATTATTCCTTTAAGTTTATTTTGTGAAGCAACTCTAACCAGCCTCATAAACTGACAGCATAAAAAAAAGCATGTTCAAATCAAGGTATTTCCTCTGCCACTCGTTGCCTTTAAGTCCCAGAACACCCAAGGACCCTGAAGTTGGCATATCTAAATGGAATGCAGCCATTATTAAGGTTATCCGTTACACCTGTGGTTTTCCTGTTTTGACAAACCAGAACTACAGCCTTTCTTGGGCTTGGGGTCGGGTTTGGTTACTCGGGGTCCAGGTATTTGTGTGATAAACTCAACTGAAATGCTGGTTCTGGCCACCTGATGAATGTTTAAGTCCAATATTCAATCTTCTTTTTGCTCTGTTTTGGTCTCTACCAACTCCTGAAGGAAATATTTGAATATATCTGTCTACCATTTGGTGCGGGGCAGGAAGTGTACAGTCGGTCTGATGTACAGTATCATGGTGTCAGTAAGCTCAGTGCCTTCTCTGTGGTGTTTGATGGTGTGGAGGAAGTGTAGAGATTCAGTCATCATGCTTTTTCTGGACTGAGCCCTCGCTTGCTGCTGGAGAGACTTTGGATTTTACCGTTACACTGTGGTTTATCACTTCCTGTGTGCTGAAAATAGTAGCAGTAGGAGGAAGATGGGACTTTCCTTTCCACCTCCACTGTGGGCTGATAAAACTGACATTCTGTATTTTTACATTAAAAAACACGGTTGTTGCATCTTTTTGTTTCATCTGTCCTTCTCTTCCCCCAGCTCTGTTTGAACCTGGAGATCTGCGCTTTGAGGCGGAGAGGGACCCAAACATGGACCCGTCCATCGTCGAGACTACAGAAAAGGCCATCCGCATCCTCCAGAAAAACCCTAAAGGCTTCTTCCTGCTAGTGGAGGGTGAGGACAACAGCTTCACCCACCTTCCACACACTCCCCATCACTTAACCCGTCAAAGGTTGGATAATGAAATCCCAAGACAGGCGACGGTTCTGCTAAAAATAAGGGAAAAAAAACACATGGCTGGTCTAAGTGGATCAATTGAATCATTGATCCTGTTAGAATCACAAAGGGGGCACACGTGGCAATTAAATGACCACACTGGTAATCGTTCTGTTTGCTAAAACATCAGCGTGTGTTTACATTTATATTATAGCGACCTCAGCGCTGATATTGAGTTCGTTTGAGGTGATCATCATGGTATCTGCTGTAGCGGCAACCTCCAGAATGCACCATGTTCGAGAACAGTGTGTACCTGCAGTGGATCCGGTGATTTGACATTGATTCTGCATACAGCTCAATGAGTTTGCCGCAGTGTGTGCTAGCGGAGTGTGGTTGGCTGACGTGTTTCTGTTCCACACGGCTGCCTCACCGGCCTCCTCATCCATCGCTCCTTTAATCTGAGGCAGCCGCCTGGGGACTCCGTGGTGCTACTGAGTGTCTTCACAATGACTTTAAAATAACAGGCAAATGTATAAATAGAAGCAGGCATATGGCGCACCCAATCACTGACAGCTCACTGAGACCACAACTTATTAACCGGAGTCTACTTCACTTTCCAATATGGCTGGTGCAGAGGACAGGAGGGGCTCATCTAAAATTCTCTGCTGGAGAAAGTGGGTCCCCTTCCTCAATTTATGTTTTATTCCAAGAGATATTTTTCAGACTCAGTTCTATGTGAAATGAGTTGTCTGCTCACCTCTAACAATGTAAAGGGAAATCTACCTCCCCTGACATCTATTGTATATATATGCATCAATTTCCCTCCTTCAGTGATTTATCAAATGTTGTGGGATGTTTTCTGAATACTTTGTAGAATTGATATTACCTTTCAGAACAGTCTTCTGGGCAAGTCTCAAGTCATCTGAGACAAGTCTCAAGTTGTTGGAAAGATTTGTGACTTGCAGTCAGTGGGCCCTGCCTCCTTAATGGTTTACACCTTATTTCCCAGCTGATTGGGAGCATCTATATATATATATAGATAGATAGATAGATAGATAGATAGATAGATAGATAGATAGATAGATATCTGTCGGAGCTGATGTCAAAGTCAGGTCAGGGGTCTTGAAAAGCAAATTGATAGTCAGTTGCACGTCAAGTCAAGTTCAAGTCAAGTCTCAAATCTTAATCCTAACTGTGATTTAAGTCTGACTCAAGTCCAAGTCTCAAATCTTAGGTCTACATACAGCTGTTTACTATTTGCTGGAGTGGTGGAATCACATCACTTGTGAGTGAAAGAAATCTTTGTCTTACCAAGCCAGCCTAATTAAATACGGAGAAATTAGAAAATTAATCAGTGGCATCTGGTTTAATTAATCTGTCCCTGTTAAAAGCACTTTGAGGGAAAGGACCAGCTGCCTTCTCGCTCACTTAAAGTACCAAGCAGTACCAGAAGCCATTGCTTCACCATCTCTCCTCATTGACCCCCCTCCCCCCCTCTCTCTCTGTGGCCAGGTGGGCGTATTGACCAGGCTCACCACGCTGGCCGGGCCTACATGGCGCTCCATGAGACGGTTGCTTTGGACTACGCCATCGCCAAGGGCCTTGAACTCACCAAAGAGCACGAAACTCTCAGTATTGTGATGGCTGACCACTCCCATCCTTTTACCTTCAATGGATACCCGTTTCGAGGGCAGAGCATTCTGGGTAATTATGAACTGACTTCCGGGGTTCAGTTCTTTCCTGTTTTCATTTTTTTTTAGAATATATCACATTGATTTGGGTCAAAGCAGCTCCTCCTTTCTTCCTTCCATCCATCCACTCCCCCCTCCAGGTGTGTTTATATCCCATGATAATAGACACCCAAGATGGCATTTTGTGCTTGTTGTGTGTGTGTCTTTGCGCGTGTGTGATGCCTCTCAGTGCGCTGCCTGCTTCCTCTCAGCTTCAGTGTGTGTCTGCCACCAGCAGCTTGACATTTCCTCTGCTTTCTCTCCCCTGCAATTACAGCCGGGGTAAACACATATAGCTGGCAGCCTTTCTCTCCCTCGCCTTTCTATTTCAGTCCCTCGATTTCTTCTCGTCTCTCTTCCTTCTGCCTGTCTCTGACCATCCACACTGATGCCTCCCTCTCTCTCTCTCTGACATTACTCTCTCTAAGTTCTCCTCACTCTATCAGTCTTTCTCGCCTGTTAATCTCCCTTTGGTGCGTCTCTTTATCGACCTTACTTACTCCTTACCTCTATTCATTCAACCCGCTGTCTCCTCTCCATCACTGTTCCCTCTCCTTTACCTGGAGGTTTAAAACCTGAGATGAACCTCCCACATCCATGGAGGGACAGAGGATGTTGTCAAGGGTTGAACTGATTTACTGGCTTGCCTGTGATGTATGGATGGACCAGAACACGTATATATGTTTCACAGCAGCAGTTTTGACACTAGGACAGTAGCACAAGTGTAAATAATCAAACGAATGATGGCTGAATTCTATTTAGCTGCTTCAGTTTCAGGGTACTGGTATTGTTCATGCTGGCTCGCTGTCACACTGCCGTGGCTTACTGGGACAATTTAATAGAACAGAGCCATCATTAATGTCATTAGTAACACCTGTAAATAATATAGTAAAATAAATATAAAGTAAACATGGGGTGCTGCTAATCAATCTGGAAGAATTTTGGTAAAAGTTTAGATTACAGCACACATATTACAGTGTAATGATTTAGTACATAAAATACTTACTGCGCACCTATACCAGGACAAATATTTATGTACAGGGGAGGAAGACAAGAGGTTCGAGAATAAGTGTGTAATAACTTTGAGAAACAAATTATATTGTAAAAAATGCTTAAATCACAGGGTAACAGTGCCGATGCTGCAGTGAAATTATTTATGGTATCATTTGGTGTACTTCAAATTAGGATTACTCAATACTATGAAAATGGTGTACATTATTGTCACTGCACAAATCATTAGGCTAAGCCTTGGAAAAAGGGTGTACCTCTATAGCGGTAGCTATAAAAATAATTAGGTTTTTAAAAAGATGATGATGAAAACAGTGAGGAATAGTAATGTAGTTCTGGGGTCCAATTTAAGATCCATTTAACTAGAATGGAATCTTGCCACACATCATTACATAGCTTTTGTGAAAGGAAATATAGGCTCAGCCTTTTGGTTCCCTGTCTGGACCCTGAAAGGCTTTGATATGTACTGGATGATTAGACTCCCAGTCTAATTTATTTCTAGGTCCCTCCTAAACTAAAACTACATTTGTTATCCCCTTACTTCATGTACTTCTTCCCTACCAGTAGGTATCCAGTAAGTATTTCATGGGCATCTGGTATTTACAGAATATTTACACGGTCATTTGCAGGCTGTAATCTAAAGTGTTCCCAGGATTTTGTCTTGTTTTGTTTCCAATGAAGAATTTTAGAGTCTCGTAAAGGTCTAAATGCTTCTTTGAGAGGCATTTCCTTCCTGCCCAGAATAAACTCCCGGGGAAAGCAATGATTTTGGGGATTACATATCTGTACCAGCCTTCAGAGCCTGTATTGATTGAGCACTTGTGTTATGCCATACTGTTCCCACCTTTCTACTCTCTTTCCTGTCATGTCCTTATTTTACCCTCCTCCTCCTCCCCCTCCACCTCCTCCTCCTCCTCCTCCCAGCGGTGCAGCAGTGATTAATGTGCTTGTGAAACTCTGAGCTCTTCATCAGCGGGGAGACTCGCCAGGCTAATGGCTCATCTGGAGAGAAACACTGAGATACTCAACAAGCTGTAGACCTCCTGCAGCACCCTGGAGATCCAGAGACCCCTCCTCTTGTGTGTGTGTGTGTGTGTGTGTGTGTGTATTCATGTGTGCATGTGTTTAGCACTTTGAGGCAGAGGGAAGAAACAGAAATAAAAATAAATCAAAGATAATGCTTGATGGTCTTTCTGTATTTTCCAGGTAAATCTCCACTGTGGGCTAGAGACATGCTGCCTTACACCACGCTGATGTACGGCAACGGACCCGGACACAAAATCACCAACGGCAAGCGCCCAGACATCCGCAATGTTGACACTAGTAAGTTTTTAGTTTTCCTCTCAGACTTCAGTTTATCAGTTTCCCTGACCAGTTACAACACTCCTTAAACAGTCAGTAATATAGAGTTACTTCTTTATTTTCTTTGTTTTGAGCGCGTTTAAGGACAAACACACAGTGGGAAAGAGAAAACTGTTTCAAGACAACTGGAATGATCTTGATCAATTTTACCCTTCTGTGTTTAGATCCATGTCCTATAATACAGTGCAACCTTTCCTCATAATATAATCAGCTGTACCTTCTCCTTCTCTGACATTTATTCTGATCTAATTTGCATTATTTAAAAAAAAAACAAGAAAGAAAATGACAGTTCAGTTAAGGTAATATGACAACAAAAATCAATCGATACGAGTGTTATTGTTCAAGTAGGAAATGATAGTATGTATTAAAAGTATTCCTCTTTTTACTTTCTTCACGTGAGTGATTTCACCTCATCTTTTCAGCTTTAGTAAGAAACATTCAGTCATACTTCAGTTAAAGCTGCATTAACTCGTTTTTTGGCCACTTGGGGGCAGCGCAACATGTTATAAATGCAACACTGACATTATGACCTTATAAAGTTGTTATGGTGAACATGTTTGCAAACAGTCCAATATTCACTCTCCTTTTAGCTCTGTTTTTGGTTTCCACCAAGTGAGAAAAATATCTGTCTCTTTAGCTGCTAAATGCTCCACCAGTTAATCGCTAACTGTGTCTGTCTGCTGCTCAGTACTGAGCAGGTAGATCACAGTCGGTTTTAGAGCTGAGGGGAACAACAGAGTTTCATCACTATTACAGACTGCTTTTACATACACAGACATTTGATCTATTGTTAATATAGAAATATTGATTATAGCAGCTTTTAAATAAATTAAACCATTGTTTAATATTTCTGTCTCTTTTCCAGAAACTAAAGACTACGTCCAGCTGGCTGCCGTCCCCACAGAGTCGGCCACCCACAGCGGAGAGGATGTGGCAGTGCTCGCCCGCGGACCCATGGCCCACCTCTTCCAGGGCGTCCAGGAGCAGAACTACATCGCACATGCCATGGCCTACGCCGCCTGCGTGGGCGCCGACATGAGGCACTGCCAGGGGCGGACTGAACCACCTGTGGTTCACACCAACGACAGGAATGGAGCCGGGGCAGCCGGTGGCTCAGCAGTTTTGCTCAGTGCGCTGCTGGCACTTACAGTGCTGATGTAAAATCCCTCTTCCTTAGTGAATCCTATTGATCTCACTCCACTCGCCACAACAGGAAGGTCAGAAGTCAAGGTCACAGAGGGGTGGGCAGGGATTCAGTCACTTGCTCAAGGACACTTCAGCAGGGCGGATGTGTGCCACTGCAGCTACTTGAACCAGGGATATGTTGCCTCTAGCAGAGCTTGTTAAGAGAGAATTCGATTATTAGAAGTCACAAATTAAGATATGGAGTTTTTCCTATAAAGGCAGAAAAGAATATAATAGTTTACGTCTAGCTACAAAATGACTCCAACATGTATTAATAAGAACCTGTTTATTGATTCCCTGTGTAACAATAAAGCAGTCCTTGAATGGAGAGTTGGTTTGTCACTTTATCAATATAAACTGATATATACATACAGACAATGTATATGTCATGTATTGACATTTATGGCTCATTCATACAATATATAAAAACCTTGAATCTACTAATCAGACCTGCATTCTTTGCTTTCTTGTGAAAAACATGTATCTTCAAAACAGCAACTTTTCATGATTCAAGAAAAATGACCTTTTTTCAGCTTTGTAACGATGCATTTTTTTAACCTAATCTAATGTATTTTTAAATGGTTTATTTAGGCTAAGAAGTAGAACGACCTTTTTAAACCATAAAGGAACACTTGATCCCTCAATTTATCTGAAAAATTGCCAAATTTGGAGATACATGGTTTTCTTTGTGCAGCTTTAACAACAAATCAACAGGTTTCCATTCTCTGCATTAAGTTTCACATGTTAAATATTCATGCTACATGTTACAGGAAACTGATATTGTGTCGGCCAATGAGATTTCAGCTTTTCATCATTTCCTAACCTGTGATACAAGATGAGTGTAAGAATGACTTAATTCCTTTGATCCTCTCTTCCAATATCCGCAGTGCTAATTGAGGTTCGAGGCGACTAGATTTGATGACATTGCTACAGCAGTCCATTAATAATGCAAAATATTTAAAGATCAGCTATTTTTATCTATGGGTGACAAATTGTGGTAATTATTTTGGACATCTGTTGGAGTTTGGAGTTTGTTAAACTTGATTTTGACTCTCGTTGTACTCATTCAGACTGGCCGGAAGCCATCGTTTTTGTTTCAGATGGTTGGGCCCGTTCTCATCTTTTACACACAGTGAGTCAAGACTCATTTATAGATGATACGGGGGAGTGAAGCTCAACAGCTTGAGAGCAGATGCAAGTAGAAGTGGAATCTCTTTTGTCTGGGATTGAAGTTTTATTTATGAGTAGGAAGGAGGCAGCGATCACCAGTGACTCTTCAAGGGTCTCTCTCATCATTTGATCTCATTACTACATTTGAACATACACATGAACAGAAGGGTATTTTAAAGGTAATTCAAATGTTATACAGTTCATCTTTAGCAGTGGTGGAAAGTAATTATGCACATTCACTCTGAAGTACTGAAGTACAATTTTGAGGTACTTTTTACTCCGCTACATGTATTTCACAGATTTACTTACTTGTTACTGTACAGATTAAAAATGTATATACACAATTTAAGATGAGCTTATAAATGTGGTGTATCACTTTACACAAACAACTGTGTGTTAAAATTAATGCATCAGTAATAATGATGTAATTATATGAAATAACCTACTTCTATAGAGATTACTGATTACATTTAACTGATAAGTATCATTATCAATGCACAAGGTTTACTTGGACTGTAGGTTGTTTACATTGCGGTATAGAAGCTACTTTAACTAAAGTAAAAGAACTGCATGCTTCTTCCACCACTGATCATTTGGCATGTCTACATTTTGATCTACAGATCTTAGATCAGGTCCTCCTGGGCCAAAAAACATTAAAATAATAACAATAATGATAGAATAATACTTGAACAGTTAAAAAAANNAAAAAAAAAAAAAAAAAAAAATTAAGTATCATTATGTATCATTACCACAGTCAGTGTTCAGCGAGCACACTGTTGACACAACTTCAAATTCTCTACAGAATAATAATAAAGTTTGTTCTTGGTTTTGAAAGTATCACCTATAACTTTTTATAGAGGAATAGAAAGGAATTGGGTTTTTGGTAAATGAGGTAAAAACATATAATAACATTTGTTCATTAAAAACATTTTTAAAAAGTAATTCAATTGAAATTAAAATAAGGCTTTGGGGACAATGAGAGGGTGGTGGGCAATATTATAGTTAATAAAAACTAAATGAAATTAAAACCTATTTACAATAACAAAATTAAACTGGAATCTAAATTAGGTTCTCAGTTTGAAGACCTGTAGGAATTTGTAGTTGTTTTCCTTCTTCTCTGACTTGTTTTCCACAATCTCCTGCTCCAGATGAATGCTCGTTTGAAGCCCTGAGGGGACAGGACATCTCCTCCTCCCACTGGAGACAGTGGCTCTCCAGTCCCAGCCCGGGTCAAAGCATCTGTCACTCTGTTCTTCTCTTCTGTTGCTCTCCAATTTTCCTTCATGAGATTTTCCTCCAAGAAACCTGGACGTTGAGTCTGCAGGAACTCAATCAAGATCCTCCTACTTGTCTGCGGTCTCGGCACTGAGAGCCTGAAACTCTAGAATAGATAATAAGGACTGTTCGGTCTGCTGGTGAAAGGCTTCAATCTCATTTCTGGCCCTGACCTTGTTGGCCTGATGTTCTATGTTGTTCTGGGCTCACTGGAGCAGGGAACAGTGAGTTTTCTCAGTTTGGGTTAAAGGCCATTTTACATTACCAAACCATTATGCTTGACAGGCTGTGCTGTTGGTGGCTGAGTCTGCTGGCTTGTTCTTCAGCTGAGAGGCTGTGGGCTTGATGGGAGGCTGTTGCTGAACGTATTATCTTCTGCAGACACTGCAGCCAGTATAACAAGTACAAGTGCATCTTACAACTTATCCACTGATAGTGTCAGTCCATTGGCTTACACCAGAGGTTTGATTCATTTTGTACTGAAGACTGGGTTTCTCCTCTTTTCACTGTATAGTTGCAGATTGAGTAAATGTTGGATTTATCCATGTCTTTACGTGACCAGAAGTGTTGAATATCTGCTGTTAGAAATATATCATGCCATATTTGGTAGTGGCAGTGAGTGGAGTTTGTCATCAGCGGGTGGAGTTTGCTCAGAATAAACTCCACTGATAAAGACTATAAAGTGTGGTTGAAAGCTCCAGAAAAAAAACAATAAGTGGAGTTTGAGTTAAGATTTTGTTTTTGGACAAACTACACATTTGGCATAGTCTGATTGGTAAAAACTGAACTGTCATGCTTAGTTTTTGCAGCCAGTTTTCAAGCTTGGGAGGGAGAAAAATAGATTTTGGCTGGATTATCCCTTTAAATTCTCATTGGCTAAACTGGGCCCCTGCTTTTATTGTAAATAGATGAATAATTACAGAAATAACAAATATGTAAAACAATTATTTATAAATACCCATTTGTACCATGACTGTCATTTTTCCAGAATAAATAATGAAGCCTCATCTTGTTTTATCATATCTTATATTTCACTATTTGAACATTACTTTAACGTACTGTATGTGTCCAACTGATCTATAGTTATCTATTTTCATATGCATATATTATGCAATGAACCAATACTGAGCATATCTGGAACTGTGAGAGGGCTTGTGATCTCATGGTGACTCTACCATGACCAACTATATGCAAAACATAAGGCTTTGGGCATTTTTATGTGCTATGTAAGAATATGTCTAGACACATTCCAGTTGTGAACTGTACATGCGGATTGTTTGTTTATCAAATGGAATATTTTATGAATTTTTTTTCTTGCACTCAAGAAAGCAGGAGACATGAAGGTTTCAGTTATGCAGCTTAAACACATTATGCCCTGAGGCTCTGACGACGGCATCTCCTCGTGTTCTCCCGGCACAGCCATGCGTTCTCAGCTTTGCAGTCAGATACTGTGCTGCGCAACAGGCTCCCTGCACTCCTGTGGCTCCCACAGCTGCCCGTACTACAGCCGTCCTTTCGGTGGCGCTCGAGCACCAGACAAAGTGCCGTGTGGCACATGAGAGGGCTGATCGAGCTACATAAGCTGTGGCTTTGCCGCAACTTTGATGTGTTATGAAATGGGAGTTGAGTGCGCATTGCAGGAAAAGAGGAGGTGCAGGAGATTACAGTCTTCTGCGCTTTAAACTGTAAAATCACAGACCTGACACGAGCAAAAATAACAGTGTGACGAATGTCTGTCCTCCCACGTGTTGGACGTGTGATGAGCAACACTGCACATTTCCCCCTAGTTTATTTTCAAGATATGTGATTTGGTGTCTCTCGGTCACTTTCAGAGTGTTTACTGTTACAGAAGCTGCTCTTTTTTGACCACTAAATGTTCTCATGATGGCACTGAAGGACGCATTCACAGTGGAAAAACACCTGTGGCACCAGCGGCTTTCCACTCTCACTCTACTGCTGTTCTTTTCTGACTCTGTCGCGCGCATTTACGCACCAACAACGTGCGCTGCAGCGTTTATCCAGATTCTCTTTTGGGATCTTCCGGCGCCATTATGTTGTATTACTGTAGCCTACAGATCTAATTGGTCTAACAAGGGGGAACAGATGACCCTTGGTCTTGTGAATCCAAAGAACAGGGGCTGAAATGCAAGATCCTACATCTAACAGCCACCATTAATCGCCAAACTTCCACCATGCATAATAACATTTCTGCGCAGAGGAAACACTAGTCTAAATCACCCAGATATGTGGTTTATGTTTTCTTTTCTTTAAATAGTGCCACACATTGCACCTCGTTGCGCTCAGGGGGGAATATCGATATCGTCAGTATTGTCTGCGGGCAAATGTGGGGAATGTGGTTCATAGCGTCTTTAAATGCAACCAAGCACCCACTGAGCACCCATTTAGAGGCCGTTGCGTCATCCTGTTTTGGGGATGAATTGGCAATGGCCCTAAGAGGACCCCGGATCTGTTCTCTGGCAACAGATAATAGTCGTAGTGGAGGAGCAGCCGCGTGGGTCAGCAGCTCTGCGGGTCTATGTTTAGACTCCTGGTGGGCGTTAAGAGAGACGGAAGGAGATACTTCAGCGCTTCAGCGCCGACCCGCCTGGAAACAAGAGTAGGTCGCTTACAAATAGGCCACAATGGGCTTCACAATAGACCTTTCTTTTTTTTATTCACGCCCTCTTACAATACCTTGCGCCATAATTGGTTACTTTGATTACTTTGAAGCTTATTTTTAGAAACGTTGCCTATATTTGGACGCGTGGACTCCGAGGTCGTAATGAGCCCGCAGCCAGGCCACTACACAGCGTGGGAGTACGAAACGGGGTTCTGATGTCCTGGAACACGTCACGCATGCCTGTGAAAAATGTCACTTTCCTCACACGTGCTTTTGCTGCCATGATTGGATGCTCCTATTGTTGCATCACTGCACAACACCATGTACAAATGTGCCTGCGGGCAGTTATAGGTCCAACACGACCTTTTCTCCCTCGGACTGTTAGATTGTTCTCGACAGGAAAAAATGAATGAATATGTCACCTTTCGCACAAGTGGGTTTTGCTGCTCTGTTATTGTTGTTTCTCAGCATCTGAACCTGCTCCACGCTCCCATCAACTCTGCTATTTTTCCTTTTTAGACCTGTTGAAATATGCAGCGTGTTCCTCATTTGTCATTATGTCAGCTGGCGTACAGATGAGGAGAAATGCAATCCTCAGTTGACAACTTGCTTCTCTTATGTGTGCACCGTTAACTCCTCCCTCCTCCCTTTGTGGCATGCAAGGTGACACCAGCCAATCACGTCTCATTCCGCTCCTACCTTGCAGGGGGAAACAGTACAAGGAGGCGGAACTCGTCTGGGCTGTATATAACCAGTTAAGCGTGGGATTTTCGTATCAGTGTCTCCCTCCAATGATTCACTGCCTGACCGGGCGACAGCAAGAGCGCACGCAGGACGCACGGGGACCGGAGATCTGTGCGGGTGTGTGGTGAGGACCTGACCGGCAGTGACCGAGAGGGGAAACCCCAGCCCCTGCAGCTGCCAGGCCGGGACAGAAACCCATGCTGCCGCTGCCGCCGCTTGCCAGAGCGCTGTCCGTCCGCTGTGGTGCTGAACCGCAGGACACGACCCTTCAACCGGTGACGTAGGGCTGAGACTCATCCAAGAAACCCAAACTTAAAAAAAATAATAATAACAAAGCTGCACAAACATTATATTTATATATATATGGATTTGCAGCAAGTCAAAAACAAAGAAGAGACAGAAAACACGGCGCACAAGTGATGGCTGGACTTCCCCCCGCCCTCGGCGTCACTCCGGCGGTCTGAGCACAGCAGCGCGCTGCCGCTTCGCACCGGAACCCAGCGGAGCCTCCGTAGATGAGGAGAGTGACAGAGGCTTTCGATCAGTGAGGTACGCTCTTGCACGAGGAAATTAGGGCAAAGAAATTTGATAGATTGCTCTCCTAAAAGGCTCTACATGCAGCTGCGAAAATGGGCTGTATCAGCTCCAAAGCGCCAGTTGGTAAGAGTTGTTTTAATCTGCTCTCATAAAAAGCACGCTGGCTGGAGGAAGCCTGAATTTTTTTCGCATTTGTTTTGCTGCAGCCTTACGCAGGGTGCAGAGGCTATGAGTGGATCTGGGTGCTTGTAGTGCACAGCATGCTGTGCCAGAGATGTGAGACATATGATAGCGCTGCTGAGTCATACGCATCCGAATAAGGAGCCTCACATGTAAACACGCGTTTTAGATGCTAATGTGGAATGTGTGACATTTCAGTCTGCTAGAGGTTAAACGGTGTGTATGTGTGCGTTTTGGTTGGGGTGGTGGGGACAGAGCTTGAGGGGCTGGTATCCGCAGCCTAAACATCGCGATGCTTCGAGAGTTGCAAGAAGCTTTTTGGCGAGCACGCCAGTCAGAGGCAGAGAAGACAGAGGTGCTCCTGACACCATTGAGGGATGCGCTGTGAAACGGCTTTTATATTTATGACGAGAAGACTCACCCAGACACGATGGTTCTGACCGCGCTGACCCAGTTTAGTTGCAAGGTAGGACACCTTTTTTTTTTTCCTGCTCGTATCCTTACGCATGCGACCGAACCAGAATCATCTATTTCTAAGAATTTCGGGGAAAATCTCCTCTTGGTGTAAAAGTAAAGCACACAGATTAGTTTGCAGTCGCAGATTGAAACGGACTCCATCGGCGCTTCTAGACGCACACATGCAGCACCAGATCATTACGCTTGTTGCCAAGAAACAAGCTCCCTGTTGCCACCGCATCTATCCGCTCTCGTGATTGTTTACACCTTTCTGTAGCTACGTGTCTCCCAGCCGCTCCGCTGGCGGCTAAATGTCGCCGAGGGCCCCGTCCTCTATGAGCTACCCCGACCTCTGACGCGTGTCTCCCCCAGATATCCCCCCATCCTGTTATTTATTTGACCGGGTCTCCTCTGTATAGCCTCCACAAATCAAACCTGCCCCACATCCATCCATCCATCTCCATCCCTCTCACACAAACAGACGTGGTCGCTTTTTGTTTCTCTGGTGATGTTAAATGTTACATGCAACCTTTCAAGCTCTGATTTATCCGTCACATCCAAGCTCACAGATCCTCTCCCCGCCTCTAATTGGTTGTGTAATCTGTCGCTTCAGTCACTTGATGATTATGGCGCCTTGTCCCCGTCTCCTTGTCGCGGAGTGCGTAAGGACATGCCCTAGTCCCATAAACCCCACATAAAGCTGTACCGTGCGCGCACGTTTATGCACATTTATCAAGAGTGCAGCATACAGTAGGTCAACAGCAGCCACCTGTTTGACTCTCGGATTTAGCCTGCATATGTGTGACATCACACTGCTGCTGGTCTTGACCTAATTGTGTTGATTCGCTCATAAGAATCTCAGAAAGACATGAGAGAGAGAGGGAGAGAGAGAGATACACGGCCGAGGTCTCCCTATCTGCAGTTTCCACGACAACGGGAACTACAGAGAGAGAAGGAGTGTTTGTGTGAGTGAGAGAGACTTATAAGTGAAATAAATAAATAAATAAATAAATAAAAGAGAATAAAATGATGACTGCAATTCTCGTTCGCCTGCGAGGGGAAGGGGACACAGACTTTTTGGAGCCGCGGCTCCGTTTTTAGAACGATCACAGCCAGGGGAAGGAGATTAATTAAGATAAAAAAGACGTCGAGCAAATGAGCGAAATGAGCCACAGATGGAGGATGACCGCGGGGGCCTCACGAGAGAGCCGTCACAAGTTTCAGCCTGACTCTCCGCGTAAAAAAGGGGCTCACCTCTCACTTTGATCGAGCCCATTGTGTGTGTCTCGCGTTTCTCACTCACAGTGCAACTCTGTTTATGCCATCACATATCACATGTGTTTGTGTCCATTCCACGGCCACACGGTCTCGGCTCAGGGTCATATTGCTGCAAAAGCCGCGGCCACAGTGACGCACCGGACTTGTGCACTGCGGACGTGAACGCCAAACATTCCTGTTGAAGTGTGCGCAATGTCGTTGCAAATCTATTAGGCTACTGTGTGTCGCAGTTAAAGGGCAACAACCCCGCTCAACAAACGCATCGCCCGCCAGGAGGAGGAGGAGCAGGAGGAGGAGCAGGAGGAGGCTGTGGCGATCCATGCGAAATGTGAGCGTTTTCTGACAATTAGTTGCTGACGTGTCGCCATAAAATCCCTCTGGGTGCAGGCAAACAGCGGGGCCGACATGTGCCGGGCTCAGATGACTGTCACACCCTGGACATCAAATCTAATGCCATACAGAAACACGTGCGCATCCTTCACTCCTCTTAACAATACTTTCATTGACCAAGGTGGCCTAGATTCAACGATACAATACACCCCGGGCATCTGATCTCATCACACCCAATTAAACGGCACATATTGAATTGTGCTGGCGGGCAACTTGAGCTCGGCGCGCTAAACGGCAGGTCTTTGACCCGGGGGTGAGTGATTGGTCTTGATATTGGACTCAATATTTGAGATGGGTGCCGGCGACTAATCGAGCGAGTCGTTCTTTTCACAGACAGTAACTGGAAACGCCTCCCTGCAGTGGGGGGGCTGGAAAGAGGAGCCAGGCACTGACATTTAGAGGCCCACCTCCTAATCTCGTTTTGCAAATCTGATTTGAAGAGTGGCGAGCACGCGCAGGGTTTGCACGCGTGGTGTGTGTGTGTGTGTGTGTGTGTAGGGCTGAGGGAGCTTCAGTATGCGGCGGATGGGAGCTGTCCAGGTGCTGAAATGTTCTGCTGCCGCCGTGCGAGGCTTCATCAGTTTTATAAGCACCTCTGGTCCATCACGGGTCCACGAGCCTGTCAGGTCACGACGGGGGCAGCAGTTAGAAAGGTTAAACTCATGTAGTCAGCCGAGTAGTCCTGCATCTGTAGGCAGCTCTGTGACGTTTTGCAGCCAGGAGTGTTTAGTGACATTTAGTGCCCCTGGTCCCTCAGCGTGCCTCTGTTTGGTTGCGTTGATGACGTGGCCTGTTCACGTCAGGGAGTGTGTATTAAACGACACTGAGGTAAAATATTGCATAATGATCGTCACAGGCATGTCCCTTATTCTGTGCTTTTTATGTGTTTCACTGCTTCTCTCCCTCCGACAAAAGCAGAACCAGCTTCATAAAATATCAAACAGGCTTGGGCTGCTGCCAGGGCCTTATACCTGCATGACATGGCATGGCTTTAAAGTGCATGGAAGTAGGCCTCCGCCCACCCACCCTCCCCATGTTATCTCACTACAAGTAGTCTTTACAGAGTACACTGCAATAAAGGGCTCTGTGAATGCTGAGCCCATACACTTAGACTTGTACCATACATAATGAAAAAAGAAGGGTGTCCCAGAACCATTATATAATGATTATAACACTCTCTGAAAGTGCATGGTACAAGCCTAAAGATGCCTTTAAGTTCTATAGCACCCCGAAATAATACCCAGCATGCATCTGATGGTGCTGTAAAATGAAATCTTCAGACTACATCCTATTAAAATACGTTTGAGCTCTTTATTGAGATTTAACACTTCATTTGTCAAATCAGACCGTTCTTTGAGTCTTTGTGCTTCAGCCTTCAAAGCCTCTCTTTTCTGTGCGGCCTGTGCATCTGTTCACAAGACACTTAGGAAACAGCTGGTAGGCCTGTGTTTATTTTGGGGGGTTGACAATTTCTATATTTTATGTAGGTGTTTGAATGTGGTTGTCTGTGGGGGAAACTGCAGTGAGATACGGAAACATTACATTCCCTTATATGGTCATCGCCCCTGAGTGGATGCCCTGGTAGTCCCCGTGGAGGCATGGGTTGGCATGGTGACTGCAACTTTGACCAAAAGGTCAACACGTAAGGATTAGCCTAATCCTTAAAACTCATAGTTGGTCATTCTTGCTCCACTAATTAAAAATATATTATGAACAATAGCGCTTTGTTGTAAAGCGTTGTTGTCATAATATTGATTTAATTTATTTACTAACTTGTTTATTTATTTTGGAGCGAGGACATGGCGTGGAGCTACTATGAGTTTCACGATTGTTCGTTTGTTATAATCTTCACGTGGCTCTCTTCCTCCTGACAGTGGCGGTTGACGGTTCGTTGCGCGTGGACTGGAGCGCGGCAAGCTCCCTGTCTGACCTCGCGCTTTTGGGGAGCACGCGGACCTGCTTGGCGCGCAGACTGATTCTGACAGCACCTTTGGGGGCACTGGACTTCAGCGAGGTGCCCTTAACACTTTTTTTTTTTAATGTCAGCCGGGTCAGGTTTATAATAGAGCCCAGCTCACATAGCTCCACTGGCTCCTCGTGCATTGTGCTCCTCGAGAGTCTTAGCTTTAGCCCACTTTATCATTAAAACAGAGGCTAGCTTATATTTCTACGTTTCTACATTTTTGTATTAATTATCCTGTATTGATAACCTTTTACTAGCTTACACTCACTTCATGGAGTCGGAAAACCTTTTTTTTCTTAAAGTGGTATAGTCATTTTTAACAATTAAAGGGTTAATGGAGAAAAGTGATTTCTGTCACAACTTGGCCTTCAAGGTGCAGAAGGGAAATAGTCCCATAGGGCCAATTATTGTTCTTTAATAAACAATAAAGTTGTTCTTTATACTTCCAGTGTTGCTGTTTGATTTAATGTACAGTAAGGGTTAATAAAAGGACAGTATATGAAAGCAAACCCACTGTATAAATTCAATTGTAGATAGGCCTATACACAGATTTAAAGCTCTAAACTAAACTCTATATACAAATAAACATATGATCCAGATAGTAGGCTGACCTAGCCCATCTATTGTGGAACTGATATAAACATTATTATTATTATTATTATTATTATTATTATTATCATCATCATGCTAAATAATGTTGCAATGTACGATTGTTTTATTTACTGTATCAGAAAACTCAATTCCAATAGGCAAACTGTGATGAAGCAAGCACTGTAGACCTTTGTGTCAATTGTTTCACAAGTTATGGGATGCTCTGTGCGTGTCACTTCACACGATTTGAGTCAAGCTACAAGAAACCAAGTGTACTGCAACTTAGTCCGGCACCTGCCAGGTATGCCTAATCGAAGATGACAGTCTCCCAGTAATTCGTCACATGAAGCAGAAAATTATTTTCTCAACCCTTCCTGGTTTAATAATTACCTTATTAATTAAGCCATCCAAATCTTTAATGTGTGTTTCAACCCTGAGCTCTCTCTCCATTTTAGTTTTCATTAATGTTAACCAGTTGGTTTCTAATTATTTGCCAGCCAATCAGCGTAATTAGCAATTCATTTTTAATTTGGGATTTTAAATGGGAATCTCAGTGACACGGACTGTAATGCGTCTCGCCTTTGGACAAAATGTAACACAAAATCTCGACTTAAGAGATTACTACTCGACAGATTGCTCTCTTGAATGTTTGAGCTCAAAAGCCTAAAACACACTGTACTCTCCAGAGTTTCTGGCCAGTTCATTGTGGGGTTTCATATGGCGTTCATATAGCAAAGAATTAGATAAGATATTAAGTAAGAAGAGCAGGGGTTTCAAGTGCTTTTGGTAAGGGTGGTGGCTCTACAAAGAACCATTATAACCTCAGAAGTTCTGCTGTGATACGAGCCATAGCCCAGCGTATCCGTGCTTAGACCTTAAAGCAAACCTGGGCTTTTAGCTGAACTACAGCTGTGGAGCTGAAGTTAGTGGGATGCTTATAATTGGCTCAGAGTTGATGATGATGATGATGATGGTAATGAGGATGATGAATCCACCTTGCCTCTTTTATCCATCAGTGCGCACCATCTGGGTGTGAGTGTGATGTGTCGCAGTGAGCCAGCCCAGCGACGATTAGCAGCGCCTAAGTGATGCATTATGAAATGCGGCCTCTCCCTCTTCACGGGCCTGTTGTTGAATACTACTGGGCACCGTGAGAGACAGGTTGGCTGGATTGCTGATCTTATCACACCTCTTGTAATGCGTTACACTTCAGGGACCCCCAAAAAGACACACATTAGCTATATTTGGTCAGATTTTGCATCAGGAAATAATTCAGATTTTGTTGAAGTAGTATTGGAGCAACAATTTATAACCGAGTATTTGGTGAATCTGAAGTTATCAGACCAGTTGGTCATAGAACTCAAATAAATTCACATTTTCAAATAGATATCTGGCATTTCTCTGCTTCATATTTAATGCCACCAAAGAGACTGAGTTCGGCCATGAGGATGCAGATGCCTACTCTCTGATGCCCTTGTGTTAGCTGTCTATACTGTAAATGAAAGCAGAAAGACATGTGCAAGAGTCATTAATTTGACTGTTGTGGCCGTCGGGTTGGTGCTCTGACTGCGTGACGTCATCTGTGAATCAGGCATGCCGGCAGGAATTGTTCCACTGTGACCAGTTGCCATAGAAATGTTCCCATTGTGGAAAAAGTTGAGGGATAGAGATAGAGAGAGAGAGAGAGAAAAAAAAAAGAGAAAGACAGAGAGAGAGGTACGCACAGCCGGGCAGAAACGTGGCATGTCGGAGGAGGAGGAAGATTGTTCAGGTTATTTTCCACCAGGGAAGCAGATATCACGCCAGGCTGTTCCACTGGAAGCATTCATGGCTTGCATTCTCATATAATTTTATGTAATGACTTCCACGTGTGCCTGCTCCATTGTGTTTCGCAGTTGATGCTTGATAAATAAGAAAAGGGTATTTGACTCAATCTGCCAGTACAATGGCACAAATTAGATTTCTGCTGTAACCTTAATTAGCCCAAATAATAGAGCATACAAATGCATCTTAGCCACTTAGGAAACCTGTGGTGTGTGTGTGTGTGTGGCGACTGCAAAATAACAAAAAAGTTTTGCTGGAGCGCTAACATTTGCTTCTCGGGCTTAATCACATCATGTTACTGATATATAAGTAAGCCTGGAAAGCCATGTTGGGTCGTTAAATTAGATTTTACAGTTTTATTTGAGCAAATCAGGATTTTGAATGAAGCCACGCTCCTAAGACACACGCCCAAAAAACCCTAAAACCCTCGAAGTGTGCTTTTGTGTGTGTGTGCAGATAGGGAGACACCAGTTTTATGTCACACACCCGCTGCCTGCTCTCAGCTCCTAACATGTGTGTTGTGTTCAAAGGATCTGTTGAGTTTTTCTCCAGGCCGCATTAGTCCGCTCGCTCTGACTCACGGAGACAACAGTTAACCAGTGATTTAAAAGCCAAAGGTGAACCTGAGCAGTATCATGACAGCCCCTCTACTGTCTGTGTTCACCAGACCACAAAGATTTATCACTTCTTGACATTATGTGTGTGTCTGTTTGTACTGCTCCTCCTACGAGGGCTAAACATCTTGACATGAGTCTTTCCTGATAAGTGTGATAATAAGTGTGCTACTGTGGGATATTAAGCTTTGCTTTTAAGCTTGGTTCTAAGTCATATTTGAGATTATTTGTGTATTTAAATGTGCCGCATGGAAAGATGTGATGGAAGAGATGCGGCACAGCGGTCTAATTGAAGCGCTCGCTCTGTTCTCAGTGCTGCTTATGTCTTCCTCTGTGTTCGCTCTGCTGTTCAGTAGGGCAGTGGGGGAGCAGAGGGGGGGAGGGGAACAGAGCCGGCAGCCAGCGGTGCTGTTAACTGGAGCTGTGTGGCAAAGTGGGACCCAGTTTTTTAAAAGCTCATACTGATATATTTGAAAACTTAAAATTAGAGCTCCAGAAATGACAAGTTGTCTTTCCAAATTCTATTCTTGTCAGGGTAGGAATGTCTCTGAAACAGGATTCATATCACCGTGGGATACTCCGCTGGAAAAAATAGTGATGAAACTAAGTTTAGGCGCGTTAAGGAGGAGGGTGAGACCGGAGTTTTTGAGTAGGGTATCCCTGAGGAGGTATAAAATCCTCCCACACCCACACTGAAATAATTTCTCTGGGCAACTATTTGAAAACAAATAAAACATATTCAGCTGTGGGTGGACAGAATTAACTGCCTGACATCTGATTTTTAATTTAAAGACCAACACAATGTATCTTTCTAACCCCCCTCGAGGGTATATGTCACATTATCTCCAGATTATCCTCCCTCTGATCTGTGAGCTGCTCTGCGGCACAAGAGGATTATCATGCCTCGTGGCAGCCGCTGATACCATCGCGAGCTCGGGATCCCCCTCCGCTCTTGCAGGGCCCCTCTGACAGATTATTTGGTTGTTTGTTTGTTATTCGGCAGGTGGTTAGTTGCCATTAAGTGGAGTTGACAGGACAAGGTCAGGGTGATGCTTCTGGTGTGTTTTCTAATTCCCTGAAAATCAGATATGGTCTGTATTGAGTGGTGACTCGTTAATGATAGGAAGGAAAATAGGAAGATTTAGCTTCACAATGACTCAACAATCCAAACACTTGTTATGTTTACTAGCTCCGTGTTGTTCCTCTAAAAGAAAGCAGGTGAAACTAGAGCTTCAGAGAGCTGCGGCCAGTCACCACGAGACTGGACACAGTCTGTACCTGTTGAGATATACTTGTCTGCCTAAAACCGTCATCAAATTGCTCAGTCAGCCAAGTGTGTTGACCCATATTGAGTAACAACATGGTAGCGTCAGCTCAGCGTGTGGCCTTTGCTGTTGACGTGCCCGTTTCCCACATGAGTACAGGTAGGGCTATAAAAAGAGTTAGCAGACAAAGGAACTTGTCAGCACCTGATACTCCCACTGTGGTTTGACTTTACAGAGCAGACAGATTTGATGGAGGACAGATCAGGAGGAGGGGGTCCATCTTTTGTCTACTGTCTGGTTCTGTTAACTCACTGCGGGGAAATTACCCGTCTGGCTGTCTGGACACAGAGCTTCATCAGTTTCCTGTAGTTTTCCTATACAATTACTTGCATATTTGCAGTTGCATCAGAAATCAACAGATAATGTGCAAATATACAGCGACCAATCTAGAGCCAGAGATATACTTATTTTTCTTTCTATGCCTTCTTGTCTGGAGCCATAGATACAGAAAAATAATCTGAGTTACAGCTCGAGAAGGGTCACCTCAGTTAACAAACAATTAGTTTGCTCATTAGCCAGCAGGTTAACACGTGGCAACAACTAGCCACCAGTATTGTCGGCTCGCTGTTCTTTCATCTTTTGTTTCTACTCTTATGCGTGAAATAATATGCAAATCACATGTGTTTGAAAAGATAGCAACAAGTAGCTGAACAAATGTTAGATCCTTTGTAACTATAAAGGAATAGTTTTGAGACATTTTGGGAGGCCAAGCTAGTTGTCGTCTCCACTGGTTGTTGTCTCCGTTGGTCACCTGGCAACCTCCTGGTGACTTTCTTTAACAGATTAAACAAACGAGATGAAATGAAACGAAAGTGAATTTCACAAAATGTCACACTCTCCTTTTAACATGCTATAACATGCTACAGGACACGCGTAGCTTACATGATTTAAATAAACACAGTCCTATTTATGAGTAGCTGCTGAAATAATATTTGTTCAGCACGAGTCAGTGTGCGCGCGAGCGTGCATGCACATACTGTACACGCGCGTGTGTGATTGTTGGCATACAGCTTGTGACTCATTAAAAGCATTGATTGGTGTGCAAAGAGAAAATCTTTCACTTCCCAAGGCCTTGAAGTACACTGAAGTAGTTGAAGCACACAGGAGTCCCGTCTCCATGAAAAGACAACACTGGGGTTTCCTTGTGAGTCGGAGCAGGATGTGTTCAGAGGCTGGCTCACGTTCATGCTGAGCTGAGCTACCGTACCAGTTTTCCCCTGACTCACGCTTGTTTTTTCTTGTCGTTTCAGGTGAATGTTGATGACACCGTTGAAATGTTACCAAAATCAAGAAGAGCTCTCACCATTCAAGAGATTGCTGCATTAGCGCGGTCTTCCCTGCATGGTGAGTGCAGCATTTATCACATCCTGTAAAAGCAGGCAGGCACGTGTTAAATGTGTAACCATCACAAAAGTTATGCTTCTTCTTTATAGGTATTTCCCAGGTAGTGAAGGACCATGTGACGAAGCCTACAGCCATGGCTCAGGGCAGAGTGGCCCACCTGATAGAGTGGAAAGGCTGGTGTAAGCCTATCGACACTCCAGCCGCCCTGGAATCAGACTTCAACTCTTACTCTGACCTCACTGAGGGAGAACAGGAGGCGCGCTTTGCTGCCGGTAAGACTTTCGTTGTCTGTTTATGCGACTTGTTTATTACATTAATATTACAGGAAAAAAACACCCTGCTGTGCTACACTCAAAGTTCAAGCTGAAAGAGAGTTTCTGAATGCGTACTGGCCATCTGACAGCAAATACACTGACTCACACTACGGCAAGAGGGCTTATGAAAATGTGCGAAATAATGATGAAAAGATCACAGAGGAGATTCTAATTGAATGAAAAACCATCATAACACAAAGGAAAACATATGTAAGAGATGAGTATTTATGTCACATGATAATTTAATTACAGTCAGTTAAATCAAGATTTTGCAAATACTGAGATCATTTAAAAAAAAAACACTATTCCCATCAAGCATTTGATAGAAATGGATGTGCAGAATTTAGCTTCAAACAAGCTAGTCTGCAGGCAGCAACTTTCATTTTTAGCCCGTTTAAACCTGCTGTTAACATACACTTTGGATATCTCGTCTGGATAAGAAAAAATGCATGTTAATGCTCACAGAACGCATTGCAATTTGAATACTGTCGGATCAGATAGACCACATCTGGAGGTTGTTTGGTTCACACCGTGGTCGGATCTCAGCAAGGTGTAAAATGCAATCTGTACAGCGTGACCTCATTTAACAGGGCACTCCAGTGTATTAGTATTGCGTTTCCATGGGGGGACCCACAGGAGACAGATTTAAAAAGACTGGTCGAGGAGTCCTGTTGATAATGATGACATCATTGGGGGTTATTTTCGTAGAGTTGCCAAAGCTTCTCCAGAGCCAGAGAAGACATTATACAACTGTTTTCATGGGCTTAGTTTGACATGTGAAATAGGTGGACTGTCCCTTAAAGAAAAATCCGCCCAACAAGTTGAAAGGTTGCCTAACTCCACGTCTCCCTTGGCAAAGGCAAAACAAGTAGGGCCTACTCTTTTTTTGAGATCCGATCACAATGCAGGCAGAAGATAAGAAGAACACTTATTAACACCAGGTGTGAATGGGATGTTTGATTCTGCAGCTACTGTGTGCAGCCACATTTCTTGCCCTTAACTCTTCTCCTCCACACGTACGGACAGCTTGTTCCTCTCAGCCCGCTGCTCGCACACACCGTCTCCTCTATCTTTCACTCACTCACCTCACCTTTTACTTTTCTTTCATTCACTCCTGCCCACTCCATTCATTACCCGCTTCCTCCTATTCACACTGACCCCTCTTTTAATGCTCCTCTCTGCCCTCTGTCTCTTTATCTCCTCTTCTTCTCTGTCTTTTTCACCCTGTCCCTCCCGCCTGCTCTCCCTCCAGTCTCTCGCTCGCTCCCTGCAATGCAGACTCTCAAGGTTAATTTGCACAGTAAGGTTTTGCTCCTGGCTAGTGCCACCGTGACTGAGCGATTTTTCCTCTGTGCCTCCTCTGTTCTCCTTCCTTTTTTCTTTCCTCTTTTATATCTCACTATTTACATGACTTCTCTTTTCCTCTCATGCCCCCATCTTTGTGATCCCTTATCACAATATCAGTATTCTTTGGTTTTATAAGCAACTGTAATGATGGTTCAAACAAGCGGATTTATTAAAAAGACAAAACACCCATTTTCTTTTAAATCAATCATTTCATCTTTAATTCGTTTTTAACAGCTGTATAGATGGTCTCCTTAGAACTGTTTGAACTTAGCCACCAATGGCATATAATAGAGTAATTTATTAAGCCTTACTTGGTTGTAAATGGCACATAAACAGGCTCCAACCCTTAGCAAGAGATTCTGATGCTCAGTGGGGTGGGTGGGGGAGTCATTACTTTACATTATACTTCTCCTTGTCTCTTCAGCTTACATCACCAGTGTGCGTCCATTCCATCAGGGAGCCGCCAGTTGTGCTGACTCCTTTTGTTTTTGCCAACTCTCTCCTTGTAGCCCGCTGATGGTGTTACTGTGGGTGACTGGACGCACTGCGTGAATGTCAGCGTTAGTACACAAAGTGAGCATGTGCGAATGTGTGAAGTGAGTGTTTGCCGTGTTTTGGTGTGTTTGCAAGGTAGTTACACCAGAACACAACGGTGTGTGTGTGTGTGTGTGGGAGGCATCCTGAGAATTGAAAATGCAGGTGGGGTTGTCCTATTGATAGACTGACTTCTGCCAACACACACACACACATTCTTTGAAGTTAATCCTGCAGTGTCTCTCTGTGGTGCATGAAACTGGCTGCCAGCCTTGACCAACACAGAGAGAGGCTTATGTCACTGTGTGTGTGTGTGTGTGTGTGTGTGTGTGTGAATGAAAGAGACAGAGTGTGACTGAGAGAATATGTTGAAAGTGCATGTGTGAATGTGTGTGTTAGAGTGGCAGTATTCCAGCTTCTGGTGTAGCAGAGGTGTATGTGTCCTGAGCAGTCCTACTCACCAGGTTTACACTATCTCAGCAGCAAACAGGCCTGTTGGGAGATCTAAACTGGGGAAGTTTACATTAGGTGTTGGAAAAAATGTATCTGCTACAAGTGACAGCACAATCTGACAATGCAGCGTGAATGTGGCGATGCTGAACTTCGACAAAAACACCACGGCAAACTGCCTCAGTTTTTCTTAAAGGAGCTATAATCAATATTCTTTATTAACAATGGCTCACGTGACTATGAGTGATGTGAAAGGAGTAGCTCGTAGGGATGAACCCACAGAGAATTATCACCCGACTCTGCAGTTCCCCTCAGCTCTACGGAGCGTTTTAACATCTTTCAGCTCATTGCTTTGTTTTTACAGCCCACAACTTTACTGCCTTGGTTCACTCTCACAGCTCTCATCAATCCCATTTCCAGCTGCAGCAGGCAGCTGTCTTCAGCGAAAACGCTTTGATAAACCCACTGTATTCTGACACCAAACTGACAGGCAGACAGAGTTAGCGTCGTCGTAGAGTGGCGTCATCAGTGCTGTGTTTACAGCTGGTTTCCACTGCCCAGAAGAGGCCGTAAAACTGTTAATGCAGGTTTAAAGTGAGCATTATGCATTAAAAAGTTACTTTCTTCAAACTAACTGCATATTTATGTGGAAAATATAAGAGCTGACAAGTGCAAAACTGCAAACCACTGTACCACATGCAGCCTGCTGCAGTATATCCAAACTGTGTACACACTTTGTGTACAGTCACCTACAGAAAGAGTAATGAGGTCTAAGCCGTAGTAGAAATGTAGCAAATGTAGAAAGAAAAAGAAGAAGAGTTTAATTTTCAGATTTTCATGGCGTGCACATTTTTGCAAAGTTGGGTCACTGGGTCATTTTAATATCAATATGATAATCTGCACCAATGAAAGTTGAGACTTCAGTGCCTGGTCGTCCATAAATGCTGTTTGTATTATGTAAAACAAATCTGAATAGTTACAGTAACACTGATGTGGTTTTGTGCGTGTGTGTGTGTGTATCTGTAGGCGTACACTAGCTCTTTATCCCTGTTTTTGTGTGGCATGTGGGTCAGTGACATAAAAAAAGTATGTATGCTGCTGAAAACTCTCTTTCTTCCTGAGTTAAAGGAATTAAAAAAGGCTTTCAGAGGAGAACTAAAGAGCAGGATGTGCCAGTGTTTGAGGAGGAGTCAGGAGAGTTCAGGGCCCAGCTACAGTGGAAGATGAATGAGAGAATCGATCTTTCTCTGTGGGAGACAACGCATGAATACTGAGCATTGACCAGAGAGAGAGAGAGAGAGAGAGAGAGAGAGAGAGAGAGACATGAAGAGAAGGAGACTGAGGAGAGAGCGCCAGAGAGATAGAAATCAAAATGAGAAGTGAGGGACAAGGCTGAAAGATTGCGCGGCGAAAGAAAAGGGAATGGTGGGAACAAGGAGAGTCAGGTGAGTCGATGGAGCGAATTATTGAGAGAGACGACTGGAAGAAAGGCGTGACACGAAGGAGAGAGCGGATGAACAGGGAGGAATACAGAACAGATGGATTGAGAGGAAGAGGCTGAGCGGAGAGATAAAGAGAAAAAAGAGAGAGGCAGTCTTACTCTCTGATTGGCCGGCTTCTGATGATGATTGGAGGTGATTGGTCACTTGGGCCTTGTGGCCTACTGGTTCCTGGCACATGCTGAGTCACCTCAACCAGACACACACACACACACATCAATGTCCTCTCTGTGGCGTTACATGTGTGTGTGTTTTACATGCGCATGCATGTGAATGTATGGTTGGTTACTTAGAAAATGTGGTGATTAATTATGATGGTAGTGGAGGTTATCATTTATGGGCAAATAATTACAACACGGATAGAATCAGCTCACTTTTTCTCAAATTGGGATTTGAAAATGAGTGGATTTACATACATACGCAGACAGACAGATAAACCTTATAAATAAACCTTAAGTATTGATACGCAAACATGTGCTGTATTAGACTGCATTATACTGAGAGGTGCATTTAATATTCTGGGGTAATTGTGGTGGACAAAACAGGAAAGGCCTGCCACACACCAAAACAGCAAATACCATTAATTCTCAAATACTGCCCAGGGACTTGATTTACCTCAATTGGTTAAGAGAACAGGCGTCTGTTAGAGACAGGATTTTATTCCTAATGTTTCTCTGCACACACATAGTGGCTACACAGAGGACATCAATATGTGGTTCATTCATTTGTCATTCACTAATTAATTCCAGTTGGTTT
>NTHP01000215.1:753629-768335 GCA_003416845.1 Oplegnathus fasciatus
CTCCCTCCCTCTCTCTCTCTGTATCTTTCATTGTCCCAGTGCCCTAGTTTTCATCCTCTCCCAACATTTTTTTTTGTTCCTCGGCGCAATTTGATATCCCTCCTGCAAGTTTAATATCATTTCCTTTGCTGCAGAGACAGTCCGTGTGAGGATGGTGTGTGAGCAGGTTATAAATACACAGAGTGTATTTGACCATGGCTGTGTGTATGTGTGTGCGTGTGCGTGTATACCAGAGCTTTCATCTTGATTACACTGAACCACCAATAACCTGTACTGCAGCTAATAACATTCAGCTCAGTGTTGCACTTCTGTCTTCATATATTCATCTATGGCTTCTTACCTTCTGGCAGAGGCCATTTAGTGAATGGAGCTTCACACATACCAGAGCCAATAGATGATATTGATGATAATTCAGTTCTCTGTCATATCACATTTTGATTTTGCAGCTAGTTTCTGACTGCTGTAATCAAATTATTTAATTTAGATACATATACCTTGATATATATCTTTATTAATTGCTTCCTTTTTTCTCCTAATTTTCCACTGCTGGTATTTTTCACACCCTTGTAATACAGTGAATGACGTATTTTTCATTCTTTTCATCGACATATTTCTATGAAACACATTCAACTGTGGACTTGCTACTGTTTATGCTCTTCTTTGTAACAGGTTTTTTGTGTTAACTAATGCTTTAACATGCACATTTGTCTTCCTTAAATTGTGTATTGGTTGCTTTTTAAAATTAAAAAAACTTTAAAAAACAGAAAAAATGTGTAGTAATTTACATTCAGCGTTGTTCAGTGAAACGCATTGTGTGTATCTTTGAGGCCTAACAACTGTGTTGAGTGATATTACTTCCTCATTAATCACCTGTAAGGCAGTCTTGTTAACATCTGTGTTTGCTACCTAACAGGCTCCTTTTCTCTGCCTTTTGCTACGTTTCTTGTTGTGTTACTGCCGCCAACTGTTGATTTGCGGAAGAGCACGAAACTGTTGGCAGGCACACTTGTTAGTAAAGCACGAGATACAGACCCACTCATCAAAACATTGCTCTGTAGCGCCACTAGTGGGCAAAAACTCCCCAGGGTGTCTTTAAATAAGTAAGAATGTAAATGACGACTAACTGGCTCTATGTAAGGATTTGCTACTATATTTCCTGCTAATACTTTTTGCTACAGGAAATATTACAGTTTTATCTCATATTTCCTCTCTTATCGTTGTTCTTTGTCCTTCAGGACTTCATGCTCACAGTCTGTGTCATTCCCTCTAGATGTGCCATCATATCCTCCCTACTTGAAGGACCTGATCCACAGCCAGCTTTGCCAACACCTGGGCCTGCGAGGGCCCTGTTGCGAGGGTGGAGGAGGAGGCGGAGAGGGAGGTGGCAGCGGAGAGCCCTCCCCCACGGCAGGCTCCCCGGACACCCTGTGCTCCAGCCTCTGCAGCCTGGACGAGCACCACCCACTGCTGCGAGACCTGGGCGGCCACCGCGGCACCCACTCCCACAGCAACGCCGCTGAGCTCGCCGCCAAGATCCTGTCAGCGCTGCAGGGAGGGGAGGAGCTGCTGCTGGCCCGACTTCAGAGGGCAGGGCAGAGCGGGCCCGGTGGAGGGGACTGCAGCTTCCACAGCCTGGGCGGGGGAGGGCGGGGCATCAGGCCCTGCGGGGGTCAAGACTCTCCTTGCTACTCCATGTCTTACTCTGAGACGTACCTGTCACCCGGCGAGGATGACGACACCCCCTGCAAGGACTATGAGAGCACCGTGTGCCAGGTGGAGGCGGAGGGCAACGGAGTGGAGTACGACCCACGCAGGAGGGTCTCCGACGTGGCCTCCTCTGGGGTTGTGTCTCTCGATGAGGAGGATGAAGAGGAGGAGGAGAGGGCAGGAGAGCCAAACAACCAATGACTCCTCTCATCTCACCTCAGTGTCGAATCCCTCCAAGCTCTCTGGAGGGATTTCTTTTTCGCAACAACTTCCCCCCTCCTCCACGGCGTCTGAAAACCTCCGCGCATGTTCTTTTTCTTTCTTCATCCGTCTTTGCCTTACTTGCAGCATTTCAACTCCCTCTTTCCATCTCGTAACTGCTTTGTCCCCATTCGATGTATCAACTCGATTTTCTTTGAAGGCGTGCAAACAATCTTTTTTAACAGTGTGAAAACAGGAGGGCTGGACTTGCTACAGCAGTCCAGTGACTTACTGGTGGGTATGACGTTCACAGTTTTCGGCTCCATCCCGAAGTGACTCTAAAAACGGACGCCACCAACAGGCAGACAGAATGACTGAGTCCAAAACTCTGACTTATCTTTGCATGTGTTTTGCAAGTGCTGAAATTGATGGGCTGACCCAGTCTTGAGCACGGTTTGTAATCTCAGCTGTTCTGTATAACCCCCGCCCACCCACCCTGCGTCTCCAGTGGGAGGGAGGGTCGACACTGCATCCTGGGATACCTCCCCCTTCTCCCTCCCTCCCTTCCCCCCTCCTTTGCAAGAGACAAAATAGCATCCTTTTGGGCATGGCTTGCTGAGTATGCCAAACTATTTAACCCTGTCACTACCAATTATGAGCAAATGCTGGAATGTCTTCAAAGTGACAGGACATAGTATGTATTTTAAAATAACAAAGTTTAAAAAAGATTTGTCACAAATTATATGACAGAAATGATATGCTTTTATTGTACTAGTTTTCTATCACTCAAACATGTTGTTGTTCACATTATTCCAAACATCATTATGATGGACATCTGCCATAATGATCAACTATAGCTACTGGATATTTTTTGGGGTTCTGTGGATTCCTGCATGGAAGACACGAGAACTTTGGTTGTCTTAAAAAAAAAAAACACACACAGCAGCTGCAGCGACGACAACAAACAGTGACAGAATGTTCCTGAAGTGACCCTTCGGTGGTAGGTGTTCGGCAGGAAGCGGCGCAGCTGGAAAAGACAGAAAAGTTTTTTTTCTGTGAAGAGTCGAGTTGCATCGGAGATTTTCTATATTTTTGTATGCGTTGTCTTGCTTTGATCTCTTTGCCTATGCGGCGTGCCAGTGTATGTGGTTTTTTGCACGAAGCTAACGTGGCTGTAGATTTCTCCTTTTCTTCGTTATCACTGTGTGATATAGTTTATTGGGAAAAAAAAACCAATACAAATGTGAACAAAAAAGTTTTTATTTTATTTTTTATTTCAAAAGAGGATACTGTGATACGGTTTGTTATTGCCATATGTCATGATCCTCCTGAAGAGCTCCCGTTTTTTCTTTTTTTTTCAAAAATTTCCAAATGCTCTTCTTCTGTCTTTCCTCGCATACTGACTCCTGAAAAGCTTTGCCTTTTATTCTATACTTTCCCTTTTTTCTATGAGGTTTGCAAAATGGCATGTTTATGTGACACATGCAGAAACTCCCATCTCCATGGTGATGTGAGGAGCCCTGTTGAGGTTCTCCCAGAGGGACTGTCATTCATACAACTCAGGAAATCCCATTGGACCAGAGCATCAATGCATCCCGCCCTGCACGCATACCACCACTCGCCTCTCATCCTCCGTGTGTGTGCTTGTGAGTGTGCATTTTTGTGAGAGAGAAAGCCTGGTGTGCGTAGTTATTTTCTACAAATAATTAAAGCACAGATTCAGTCCCCACATCTTCCTTTAATGTTGTTTGACTGTTTAGAAAAGCCTCAATGTGCGAGTCCGTATGTGTGACGTTTTGCGCAAGTGTGTGTGTGAGATTGTGTGTGTGGCTGTATTGTAAGATGTCAGCAAGCTCACTAAGCTTGCACCGTATATATCCATTCCAAAACCCCTCCAATGCAGCGATTCCCTTTAAAGCAGTGTCTGGTGTAGCTGAGCTCTTGTTGGAGGTTGAACTTTTACTGGTGCTGGAGATTTAAAAAAAAAAAAAGCATACAAAATATTGGAAATTATTTTGAAAACACAGAAAGGATGACAGTGCTAAATCTGACTTCTGAACTCAAAACTACATGAAAACAAGGAGTCCCAGTCAGGAGAGTTGGAAAAGACAGCGACAACTCAGGGGGAACCATTGAAGCTGTGCCTTTCATTCGTCACCTTTGACCTCCCAAGTTGCACCGCCATCATCATCACATCCTCCATGCTGTCACTCAGGCCGTAGCTTGGCTTCCTTACCCTTCTCCCTTTTTAAACGAGTGTGGAGTAAAACGCTACTAAAATTGGTTCAAATATCCCGTTGCATCTCCTGTGTGTGTTCTCCCACTGTAGCTGGAGGTTACAGCGGGCCGCTTTGCGTCATTGTCCTTTTGGTTGACATTAAAAGCTGGGCGATGCTGGCGAGGCGAGGTTGCGCTTTTGTCCTGGCGCGGTGACGAGAGCGCGCCATTGTTCGCCGCCCCTTTTCTATTTATCAGCTCACCCTGTCCACCACGGTGCATTTACTCTGTCTGTCTCTCTGAGTGTCCCCGTCCTCTCCCCGGGCAGCGTGTGCGCGTGAGATGGTGTGAGGGTGTGTGTGCAACTATGTGTGTGTGAGAGACAAGGCGGGCACCTTGGTGTGATGCGTTTTTCATTCAGCCAGCTGTCTTGTTCTCTCTCTCTCTCACATGGACGCGAGAGTGTTTTTATTATTATACTTCTGAGGACCGTGGCTACAGTCATTCATCCAGTCTTGACCTTTACCCTAACCCCATCCTAAATCTAATCGTAACCCTAAATCCAAGTCCTAATCCCTTTGTAGAAGTGGCACTTTGGTGGATTTCCTCATCTCCTACTATCCTTGTGAGAACATTTTGTCCTCCTAAGAATAGAAATAGAAGAATTCCCGCTGACACACACACAGACAGCCTGATGAATGTCTCCCCTCTCCATCCTTCTGTCTCTGTCCTGTCATTTCCTGCCCCGTCACCCTCCTCTCCTCTCCTCCCACCCCTCTTTGCCTTCGTCCTTTCCTCTTTGCCTCCACTCCCCCTTCCTCTCTTTCTTTCCCTCCCTCCCTCCATCTATCCCCACAGGGGGCTCATTACATAACCAAGAGGACGTCTGAGTGCTACCTTTGCCGACAGGCAATTAGCCCACGATTATAAAACCGCCTGACGAACAGGAGATGCGTATCTCTCTCCTGTCTGTCTTTTTTTTTTCACCCTGGTGTCTTTTTCCCCTTCACTCCATGTGCACCCTCCCGTCCCTTCCCTCTCTCTCTCTCTAGCCCCCCGCCTCACTGCCACAAGCTTTTTCTAACTGACATCTTTTGAGGTTAGCTGTCCCAGAAAACTCCCAGCGTTTTTTGGAAAGCAGTGGGTGATGAAGGGAAGTGTTTCTCTGTTCGAAAGTGATGAATATTCCGTAGCCCAATAAGAGAAGAACACCCCACTGTCCTTGAGTCAGACAGATGTCTTTAGAGTGAAACATGTTCCTTTTTGTGTGAGTGTGTGTCTCTGGGCAGTGTGTTTTAGTTTGTTGCTTCAGGCAAGCGCTGACATTGGATACTTATCAGAGAGAAGTCCTCCAGATTCTCTCTGTGAGTGTGTGTGTGTGTGTGTGTGTGATAGTGGCGGGAGAACCCAGCGCTATAAAAAGACATCAAAACATCTGTTGGACAGTGTCAAGGCAGGAGGGCGTATGAATATTCAGTTGGTGGTTGCGTCCCCGTCACCCTATAGCCTACTTACCATTTTAGAACAAAGCTGAAGGGCCCGGGGACCGCTCTCACCACACCACCGGCCCCTAGCGGTGAATATTAGGACAAAACCTGCGAAATAACTGAGACTGAGAGTGTGAAAACTGCTGTAGGAACTGAATATAGAGAGTGTAATCTTCACGGAGAGAGATGGTCCATGTTTAACCCACATTAGCCTCCACCGTCTTAATTAAAACGTCCCACAATCCTTGGGGGGGTCGGGTGCACACAGTGACACCAGACACAGACACACACACACAAAATGAAAAGAGGCTTGTGAGAGTTCAGAGAGTAAAGCCATACAACTCACCCAACAGAGGCAAAGACACTATGAACTAACAGGGTATAAGGAAAATAGATGACCCTAAATGAATGTACTGTCCCATCCACATCCACCATCAGCATCAGTCAAACACACACACTCAACCTTCTCCTCCCTCTGAAATCTCAATCTTGTCTTTCTTTTTTCCTCTTTTTTTTCCCTTTTTAATACTTTTCTTCCTCTTTTGGCTGAATGTAATTATTTGAATATTGCCACCTTGGATTTGAAAAATGAATCTTCATTTGCTGCATCTGATATTATTTCGAGTTAATAAAATATTGTTATTGTTCTTTGCAAAAAATACAAATCTGGTGTGATGTGATCTTTTTTTTTTGTGGTATATGAACGAGAGTTAAAGATGAGAAGTGTGGAGAGCTCCATTAATCTCACAGTGGTGTTTTATGGTTATGATTAGATAATGTACTGTTACATTCACCTCTTTCAACACCATTTACTACTGGGCATTCACTGTAGTACGCACACACACCATAAAGCCTGCTGCAATTAGCCCCCTGACATAAGGACATCATCATTATTAAGTTATTACCGTGCAAAGGACAGCAGTCAGAGAAACCGGACAGAGTCGAGCTGGTCTTACTGATCCTACAGCAGTAGGTATTTCATTTTTCCATGACATCATGGGCCCCCAGGGAGCTCGGTAATCCATTTGGCGGGTCGGGAGAGGGAAGGGAGGGAAATATCAGAGCAGGATGTGATGGATTTCGAACAAAGGCTGGTGTGTGTGTGTGTGTGTGTGTGATCATCAGGGTTTTGAATCCATGGACTCCACAGACTGGTCTGCTTTGATGGAGTTTAAATAAGATGCTCCTCGATGAGGTTTCTAAAAATGTGAAAATGAAAAAAGTTCTATATGAAACACTAACCAAATAATGGCCTGAGAATGAGGAGTAGGTTGGTCTAAATTGAAATATAAAAACAATGAACCTTAAAGAGTGCATCTTGTGTGGGTTAGTTGAAACAGCCAGCAGGGAGTTAGCAGCACAGGGGGCTGTGTTGGTGGGGGTGTGTTGTTTAGGGTACAGGTGAGACAATGACATACGACTGGAAGTCCAGTGGGAGTAACAGATTCATGCATTTAAAGGCCTATCAGACACTAAAACACTGCACAACGGTTTATAATACTCTACAACTCTAGAAAGTTATCAAGGTGGCAACAATTTCTATCTTTCTACGCTCAGGAGGTAAAAATTAGAAATATGGCGTTCGTGTAACAAAGTACTAGGAATGTGAGGTTATGTGTATTTAATTGGCCAACGCAGCACTTTGCCGGATGGCGTCACATTGCGTTGCATTAAAAGCCGAACCAAAATGAACTCTTTGGCCGGATGACCAGGTGTTTTTTCGCTGGGACCCTCCTGGCTGCTGGCGGTCTGTCACACTGTGTTTCGAGATACGTTCAACACGTTCTGAAAATGGCCTTCCAAAAAAATTTGCCTTCTTCGCAGAGAGTTAGATGAGATGATCAATACCAAAGGAGATACATCGTGTTAATTTGTGAGCTTTAGAGGTATTTGTAGCCGTCTTTTTTAAAACTTTGAACAGAGCCAGGCTAGCTGCTTTCCCCCGCTTCCAGTATTTATGCTAAGCTAGGCTAATCACCTCCCGCACAGACATGAGAGTGGTATCGATCTTCTCATCTAACTCTCAGCAGTAAAGTGATTAAAAGAAAAAAGTGATTAAGTGTATTTCCCAAACTATTGAGCTATTCCTTTAAGGTTAGAGAGAGATCGTACTGTAGTCATGGTTGAAAGAAACCAACATTGATTGTTGGTAGAAGACGGGAGGTAAACTGCGGTCTCAGGTGCTGAATGCTGCGGTTACAGGGAAGTCAGGGAAACGTAGGTCATTAAGGTTTTGAACAAACATCCAGTGGTTTAATATGTTTTATCACACCTGTTAGTTATGTGACTGCTTGAACCTAAAGTAGATGTTGCTTGGGGGTAATAAGCACCACTAGCATTCCAACAGAGCCTCATGTTCACAGCTAGAAGCAATCAGACAGAAGCCTTGGTTCTTACCTAGAACAATAATTCAGATATGTCAGGAAATTACCACCAAGTCTGCAATTTCTGATAATGCTCCAAACATTTAATACAATCTGCCAAAAAAGGGGCTTTTAAGACAGCCGAAATTTATTATGGTACAAAATCATGTACATAGTAACAGGTTTATGTCATATAATGCATCAGATCACACACACACATCTTCTTTCTTTGCGGTACAAATCTCACCGTGGCTGTGGAAACAGGGTGGAACCACATCTGATCTTCTCCGTTCTAGCAGCCATGAAAAGATCAGATCTCTGTGACAGAGCGAAAAATCTGTCTTTTTAGGCTCGGGCCTGAGTGGCTGTCACACTGTTGGCTGTGAACTGAACATAACCAGACTTATAATATTGGAAGTTTGTGAAACTTAAGATGTCTGTCAATGTTTGAATCAATATATCGATAGAGCTGTGGTTCTTTACATGTTCTATATGTAGCAGTTTCATATCAGTAAATCACTCCTGCAGTTCTTTTGAGACATTAGTGTAATTAATGTAAGCAAATGTGAACATTGCTAAAACAATATAGTCTACAGCCATGCTAGTGTTTTGTGAGGCTGTACTCAGGTACAGGAGTGCTTTAAGCTAAATGCTAATGTCAACATGCAAGACAACGCAAACATGTTGATGTCTGGCAGGTAAAACATTGCGTTCATGTCATGTCTTTCAGACCATAATTACAAACAACCGATAAGTTGGGATAATGCCTCAACACTCCCAAGTCGGAGTAACGGGAGGTTTTCCTGTTCTTCCCAGTCATTGTTCATCATGGTCATCACCTTAGCGCGTTAGCATGCTAACATATGCTAACATATGCTAATTAGTAATAAACAGAAAGTACAGCTAAGGCTAATGAGAATGTCACTTTTTGCAGGTATTTGGTCATAAACCAAAGTATTGGACAAATAAAAATGTTGACTTGATGATGGCTGGGATCATGTCTGTACATTTCATGGCAATCCATTGATTAGGCTAGTTGTTAAGATATTTCAGAAGTGGTGGAGCGACTGATTGACTGACATCCCTGCATTTTACATCATGTCAGGGATTAAATTTAGATGGATCTCTGCTGGATTTACGCATAAATCAAGAAAAGTCCTTCCAGTGCAAACAGCTACATTTCCAGAATTTCTTCTGATTGCAACACCCTGACATAGCATTAAAAAAACATTGATATATAAGACACAGCAGTCGCTGGTCTTGACCATGGTCTTCACACAGTGATTTTGGAGGATCACGGTTGATTTGACGATGATTAATTGATGCTCAGAAATGCTAAATGAAGCTACTTTGATGTGCTTTTTCTCTCCTCAGCTGTTCTGCAGTTTGTCTTTGGCCTCATTCCTTCTCTTCTGAATTCAGCTACGGTGCACCTCATGAAGATACATCATCTGTTAAGAGGTCAGGAGAGGTACTGTGTTCTGGGCTCTAGAGACCACAGTGTGCCACCCAGAGACCAAAACTATTCCCAGTGGAGACACTGGACCTCTGGCAGGAGGGCTGAATAGATGAACTCCTCTACTGCTGACTGTGAAGAGTCGAAGGAGACAGCTGAGTCTCTACATTTTAAAAATGTGTCTGTTTTCTATTACCCTGCACTTTTTTCAGGTCGTGCAGTGTATAGTGACAATTTTTTAAACTATGTTTTGAAAAGCCTTTTTCAAAAACATGCTGTGGAAGATTTATTAATGCACAATATTTTATACAAGGACAGATACAAGTGTTTCACCTGAGAGCACAAATTGGGGCTGTCACGTTGATGTATGCTGCTTGTATTAACTGGATTGTTTCAGCTTTATAGCTCACATATGAAGTGTCCCTGCTGTGACTGAGGCTACATTATCCTGAAGGGCAAAATGACGCGCTGCTGAATGTCATTTTTCACACCCTCGAACGAAAAACACACTCACACACATACCATAAAAGTATTAATATGACAGTCTTGAATGTCATCGCTGACATGCGGCACTGCTTGGACGACAACTGTGTTGTCAATAGGCAAATGTCACTTCAATTAAAGCTTTTAAAGAGGGACTGTAAAGGTCAGCCGGGGCTGTATATACTTTGGCTTTTGTCAGAGCAAAAACCATTTTGCACGTTTTGTGATTTTGGCCTTGAATCTGTTCTCCCAGGAAGCACTCTCCATTTCAGATTTGAACTTTAAAGTGTTTCTGTTATTCCATTAGTAGGTAAGCAGAACTTAAATGGCCAATTTTCTCTTGCATTATTGATAAAGTGTTCACATTGTGCGCTCGGTCAGTCTAACGGATGACCTGACCACTCACCGCTCTTCTATTTCTGACCGCATGCTAGAAGCATCTCCAAGAGGCCCCCTTCAGCCTTATCTCTGCTGTGTGTGTGTCTGAATAAGAAGGGGTCTCCACTCCTTATCAGTTTGTCCGTTACATTCTTGGCACCAGTGGTTGGACAAACTGCCATTTATGGCCAAAGGAAGAACGCTACGAAGCCCACGCTGTGCTCTACTTACCCACAGTGCACCAGGGCTGTATAAAAAGCCACAGCCAGGACACCAAGACAGTGAGTGAGAAGTCAAAAGTTTTTGGTAACCCACTTCTTTGACTGCATTTTGCCAGTATTTTTTCTGAGGAGGCTTAACAGAAATCAAATCTGAGAAAAGGTCTTGCTTTCTGAGGCTGGAGCATATTGAGAGTGGGAGTGTGTTTTCCAAGTGTGTGTGGAAGTGTGACAGGCTAATACATATCCTCTGCTATGGCATCGCTGACATCTTCCAGCCGCAGATCCTCCTCATCCTACCGCTCATCGTCACGTTACAGCACCTCCAGCTCCTATCGGTCGGAGGGCTCACTGGGCGGGTCGTCCGATTCTCTGGATCCCCTTTTTGAGCCGTTTCTTGACTCTGCTGATCATTCCAGTCTGTTTGGAGAAGAGGGCCCCGGGGGACCCAGCTGTTTGGCCCCCTTCAGCAGGCACAGCAGATCCTCCTATGGACACAATGGTAAGGGAATTGACTGTTCGCTAAGCCTCGTCCCCATTAGTTACTGTTGCTACGCCTGTCAAGATCTCCACTATCGCACTGCAAACAGTGGCAGATTTACCACACAAAATTTGTAGTAATTTTTGAAACAACTGGTCTTTTATTTAGGAAAGAGGTATACATAAATCACAACTGTTGTTGGCAGATTTTATCATCTATAACTAGCCAACTAATTACATGAAAGATGATGTTAGCTCGTTTTAAAACAAGAATAGTGTAAAAAGCATCTTAAATATGCACTTGATGGCTGCATACATGATATTGTGCTAAAAGACTGCTGAAGCTGCTTATCCCAGGCAAAAAGTCAGCATCCTCACCACTTGATGATCCATGTACAGTAAATAATGGTATACAGTATATTTTTCACTTTACAAGCAAATGTAATGCTATTTCAGGTTGGTTGGGTTGCTGGATTATAAACTTCCCCAAATCCAAGAAAGAGCAGAACAGAGCCACTAAATGGTAAATGGACTGCATTTATATAGCGTTTTTCTTATCTTACCGGGCAAAGCGCTTTACAGTGTTGCCTCTCATTCACCCATTAACACACACACACACACACACTCTCACACACCAATGGCAGCAGAGCTACCCCGAGGACACTTCGACAGGAGGAGCTGGGGATCGAACTGCCAACCTGGGGATTAATGGATGACCTGCCCTAAAGTTACCCTAAAGGGTAACCAGTTTTCTAATGCCTTGGAAGGCCTTGGAAGTAAGGCATAGTTACAACTGTAGGTAGTAAGCTAGTTTGCAGCTAACGTTAGAGCAGACAACACTACACTTTTCTTCTCGTTATGTTTTTGGTTTTGGAAATGTGGGAAAAAGGAGTATCACTCTTACTAGAGCCCCATGAACAACACTTTGACATGTGGAGAAATCCAAAGCTTAGCAGGCCCATCATGCCTAATTAACGTTATGGTTGCTAAACTATGATTGAGCAATAGATGTTCTGTGGAAGTCAAGGACGAACTACTGATCAAAGCGTCACAGGGCTCACAAAGTGTCTTGAAAAATCTAGACTACTAATACATGTGATTTGTTTTTTGTTATTATGTTGTGCAAAAGTTAAGAAAGGCCAACTGAGCCTTTGACTAGCATCATCATGCTTAACAGCCCTACTGGAGCAGTTGTAGCTTTAGTGCCTTGCTCATGGGAGCCTTGGCAGCATTTTTTGAGGCGTAGGGTAGTAGAGCCTTTTTCATTCATTTTCTCCACCAGCAGGATAGAGGCATTAGTATCTCACATTACAGTGGTGGGTTGATTGAAAGAAAAATGCCATAGAGAAGAAAAAGACCTGCGGCTCAGAGAAAGTAATGAGCCAGAGTAGTAAGAGCTTCTGTGCTCTGTGAGAAAAAGAGTCTGTATGGCTCCAGACATCGTCTACTGGGCCACATAAAGAACTACGAGTCAAAAAGATGAAAAAAAAAGTGAAGTGCGAATATAAAACACAGGAACTTCGAAAGACTTAATATGAAGTGTGCTGCCGCACAAAGCAGTAACAACCACAATTTTAAAAAAGGTTTATTACTGGTATGACGCTACAGGCACATTACAAATAATAAAAAACATTATTTCACAGTGCCATTTGGAATACTTCAGTACTCAAATGTCAAATAAAAAAGAAGACCCACAAGATTTTAATGCTCCTACAGAGCCTCTTCTTTAGTGAAATTTTGAATATATAATATACCAGCAATAAACCACATCTACAGACAAAACACAAACTTTAGTCTGTCATGACTTTTAATGGCCTTTGTGTTCTTGTCTGAACATACAGTACAAAAACATCCCAAATAACTGAGCAACAATAAACATAGGGAGGCCCAAAGTGTTCGATAATTATATAAGATAAATAAATAAAGACATTATGAAATACATAATTACGTGAATAAATGGTGTAAAATGTAGGTGATAAATGAACCAATAATTTTATGGTATAATTTAAGAAAACTATTATCATGAAATGCTATTATATCATATTCTTATTCGCATAACGACAGTTTTACTGGAGTTAAATTTAATTATAGAAGATTGTATTTCATAATATCCTAATAATTTAGTCAGTTAGCTCCCGCTAGCTAGAGCAACAATATCAATGTCAAAGTAATTCTGATTAAACCAACCTAAGGCTGCCACTGTAAACAAACACAGTTCACAGACACAATAACTATCTTGTCCTTTAATTTAGTTTAATAAGACTACACATGCTACCTACCTAGCTGGCTAACAAGCTAGACTGGGTTATGGCTGTATTCGAGTTGCTTCATTCGCCAACTGAAGGTCTGTCTCCGGAGCTGCTGCCCGCTCTCCTCCCGGGGAAGTAGTCTCCTTGAACACAAAATGAAAAGTTCCTTTGAGCTGCTTTAAATTATTTCACAATTTGTTGGTTCATTTATATATTTTACACAATTAATTGAAATGATTATTTATTTCAGAATGTCTTTGTCTTATTATTAAAATATTGAACATTTTGTGGCTCCATGTTTTCAATAGAAATGTATGAATGAAAAGTATAAAGAATATGAATTACAGCATTATAAATTGAGCAGAATAATTGCTTGAGAACACACTGAGAAGTTGAATATATGTACAGTATAAATGTATTCAAAAATGCAAAATACTAAGCATTATAATACATACAAATATATCCTAAACTTATCCACATGGAGCCATGCTGCAAATCATATTTCTCATACTTTTCATTCATATATTTTATTCATACTTCTCAGCATTCCTATTTCTGTATGTTTCTGTATGTATGAGTTGTTGTTGATGTTTCACCAACCATCTTAACATCCTTTCACTGCTCCAGATGTTCTCTCAAACCTCTGGATGTTGTTCTAAGCAGACCCCCTGTGTTGTTTCTCTGCCGCTCCTGTAGGCGGTGCTGTGACAGGCCGGCAGAGCAGTACAGGTGGCGGGGTGCGATGTTTGGGAGACAGCTACTACATGTCAGCTGACGTCAGCCAGTTTGAGCCACATGACGTAGTGGTGATGGCCTACAACCACCATGTCGTCATTCACGCCCAGAAGGTGTGTGTGTGTGTGTGTGTGTGTATGTGTGTGTGTGTGTGTGTGTGTGTGTGTGTGTGTGTGTGCGTGTGTGTGTGTGTGTGTGCGTGTGTGAGTGATGGAAGGAGTGGACGTTACATCATTTTTGTACTTACGAGGGTGTGAGCGGGAACTCGCAGAGCATACGCTAACATAATTTCACTCACACACACACACACACACACACACACACACTACAGACACAACACAGTTGTCAGAAGACTGTGGGAATGAATCAGACATAAGAAGGAACTTACTCATGTCTATTTGACTGACACAGTTTTGAGGGCAGTCAGCTGCATTTTGGATTGATCTGCAGCATTAACAGCACTCAACATCTTTAAGTCTGACCATTTTCATGTCAAATAAATCCACATAATCAGTACAAAACCAGACCGGCAAGTGAATCATCAGCCAAATCTGCTGAAAGCCATTATTATAATACAATTACTGCTGCTGATACTAATGATACAAATACAACAGTAACTGCTCCATACTAATGTTGAAATGATCAGTCATTTAATTGTTAAGTCGATCAACAGAAAATTTAAAAAAAAAAAGAATTTTGATTGATCAGTTGTTAAAGTTTTTTTTTTTTTTT
>NTHP01000215.1:788253-802160 GCA_003416845.1 Oplegnathus fasciatus
AAAAATATATATATATATAAAAATAATCACACAAATACATAAATGCAAATAAAGAAATTTCATTGCAAGCTTTGTACAACGTCCCCACTTGTTGCAGTTCAGACAAACACTGAGCTGGTTTCCTTTTTCAGGGCTACTGCTTAACTGTATCAGCTGTTACCTGATTGGCTGACGGACCAACAGTCTTGTCTCTAATTGGTTGTAATTTGGTGTGTATATATCTGTTGCGTGACTGGCTGTCTGTCTTACCTCTCTAATAGTCATGTCATCCTCCACATCTCCGTCGTCCTGTGGACAAGAAGCGATAGGAAAGCAGTCAGTACACAAAACAAAGATATTCAGTAGACACGCTAAACACAGTAAAATGAAGAAACCAAACGTGTACAACACAAATACACAGGCAGTGATGGAATGGTAAACAAATGGCAGATAAACGGTGGTGTCCAAGTGGTTATTATCTCAATAAACATTTATTTGTACTTTTCAACTGCGGCCCCAGCACTACATCTGTGCACAGAAGGTAAATGACATACTGAAAACACATAATCACCCATGCATCACATCATAAGTGTTATACAGCGCCGCCGTCTTGAGACAGATGGACAGAAATGGAATGAGTGACTAAAGGAGCGACTACAGTACATTTAATGAGTGCGGGGGATGTGATGTATGAGATGTCAGAGCAGATGATCATTATAATGATGGATCTGCGGCGCGCTCGGAGCTCACGGCTCATAACTGACAAGCCGACGCCGCCGACACTGTTTGACAAGCTGGAATCAAACTAGCAACCCTGTACTTTGCAGTGAAGCACTGAGAGTACTGTAACAGGGTGGGTGATGGAAATACACAACTGAGTGTGAGAACGTTACCGCAGGGTGTGTATGCAGCTCTGTGTGTGTGTGACGGGCTGTGAAATACGATTTCAAAGTGTTTAATCATGTGCTTGAGTACAGGTATTTACTTTCTCGGGATTTAATGCAGGAGAACATGTGCGTGTGGGTCTGTGTGTTAGAGACAGAGAAAGGCAGAGTGAGTGTGACCCAGGGGCTGATGGGAGCCCTGAGCTCATTTATCCTCATCGCTGCGGTGGCCGACCTGTCGGTAACCCTAGCAACTGTTGCCGCGGGGTAGAAAGAGGTGCCCTACTGTAGCATTATGCAAGCAGAGGCCAGACGTGCCTGGAGTTGATGAGACAAAACAAACACACACACTCAAACACGCAAACACACACACCTACAGCACTTTATCTCTGCTGTCTCACTGATCATTCTGCTTGTCACAAGGGCACCCTGAACGTCGCCAAGACACACTGTTGTTCCAGGGGTAAAATGTAAACTACAGAAAAACGGGGAGATCAAATCACTTTGGTGTGTGTGTGTGTGTGTGTGTTTGCAGAAGAGTGTTTTTGAGAGAGGAGAGAGGTTGGACTGTGCATGCAAAATAGGTGCTTTCAGAAAGATTAGCTGCTCTATTAAGAGAGCAAATCTCTGCTTCTGGATACATGAGTTAGGAAGCGGAAGTGTGTGTGTGTGTGTGTGTGCGTGTATGGGAAGTGGGGAGAATAAACTTCATGCATGCGACTGACAGTGAAATCAGAGGAACTGTGTGGGCATATTCAAATGAGATTTGAATGAGCGTGTGTGTGTGTGTGTGTGCAGAGGCATGTGAGAGGCAGAGAGACTCCAGAGTGCTGACAATAGGCTGATGAAGCTGTACTGCTTGCTACGCTGTTTCTGTGACCAGACAAAGATTAGAAAGGTCCACTGCTCTTTCTTTTTCCTCCCTCCTTCCTCCGGCAGCGATCCATCTTTACTTACATCCAGCGACCCGATCATCCAATCAGTGGCAACCATCCAAGACTAGGTCAGCGGGGAACACACACACAATCCACCACCAGAAACTGCTGTATCATACACACACTCTGTAAGATTATGTAGTCAGCTAAAGTATATATTGAGGAGAGTTTTACGTTGGTGGAATTTTAGATAAAAAGGAGCCCCTCCAGGATACTCCTTCCTTTATTCAACATACAGTAGATAGAAGGGGTGGTGGTAAGGCTTTCTTTACACTTCCAATTTTTGCTGAAGGGAAGGCTTAGCATCTTTGTCTTTTAATCTAAATCCAAAATCCGCCTCTGGTTTAAAGGGTCAGTTCATCCAAATCACAAAAAATATATACTTTGTCAATTGCCCCCCTCACCTTTGCTGAAAAGAATTTCATTTGCGCTGCACAAAGCACTTAAAAAAGGCACTGAAAAACCTCAGAAGCAATATGTTTCTCCAAAACCAATGTCCTGGTTACTCAGGATAATCCACAGACCTCATTGTGGACAGTATTTCTTTGGCAACAAGACTTAAGAGTTGACAGCCACACTAGCGGCTCTGTTAGGCTGTATTTAGGCACAGTCGTGGTTTGAGCTAAACACTAACATCAACATGCTAACATGCATTCAATAATAATAATGCTAGAATGTTAATGTTTTACATGTATAAAGTTTACCATATTAGTTTAGTTTGTTAGCATGCTAACATTTGTTAACTAGTACTAAACAGACTGATGGGAAGGTCATTAGTTTTACAGATATTTGTTCAATCAGAAATTTTTGATGACAAGACACCAAATTCATCCTCTGAGGACCATGAATGTCTGTTAACAAATTTTGCAGATATCCATGCAATAGTTTTTGAGCTAAGGAAAAGTCAGGACATCACCAAAGTCATTAGTTTACATCGTGAATATCTGTACATATTTTTTTGCCAATTCATCCAGTGAAAAGATTGAAAACCACCAAAATCAAAAGAATTTGTCCTCTACGGAACATGAACATATGTAGCAAATGTCATGACAGTGATAGTTGTCAAGATATTTTAACCGTAAATGCCAGCCTAATGGTGGTGGGGCAGGAAAAGTCAGGGGATCACCAAAATCAGGAGGATTCATCCTCTGGGGAGAATGAATGTGTGTACAAAATGGCAATCCAGCAAATAGTAGTTGAGATATTTAAGTACAGACAAAAGGGGTAGACTGACCGATGTACTGACATTGCCATCGCTAGAGCCACGCCGCTAGCATGGCTAAAAAGTTCAAGTGATCACAGTGAAGACATTGTTTCTAGAAAGACAAATCACTTTCAACTTTTTCAAATGAGAGTTTTCAATGCTTTGAGGAGTGCAAACTAAATTCCATTCACCTCCACTGTAATGAGGTGGCAACAGAAATCTGAGACGGATCAAAACCGTAGGAAATTCACTGCAATATTTATTCTGTTACAACAACATCTGACTGTGCTGTTGCTGGGACAACTCAACCTCAACTCTACCTTTCATGTGGGGTAAAAAGCCTCCAACATGTAATGTTGTGGGTCCTGCCTCTTTGACCAATTGACCATGTTGTTACCACAACTGATATGATATGATATGAGTCCTTAAATAACACCAATAATCTCAAACACATTACATTTATTTAGCTGACGCTTTTATCCAAAGTGACTTACAGTAAGTGCATTCAGCCATGTGGATACAAACCCAAAAGATTTGTGCAAGTACATCAACTTCATCAAATATGCTGAACTGTCTCAAGTGATACATTTAGAAACAATAAAAGATAGAGAAAGAGTTTTTCTTTTTTGGTGAGAAACTATTATTAATGAGGCTCTGGTGCTCTGTAGTGCCCGTTGGATGCAGCCTGTCTAGCTGTGGGTGGACTCCCTGAAGTTGAAATCAGCATTAATATCATTAGGACCCTACACTCTGTCCTCTAAATAGCTGTTTCAATTGGTACAGTGATGACAAAAGACGCCATCAAGTTTATCTCTCATGCTTATACCAATATAATGATGTCTGTTGTTTGTCTAACTGCTCCACTGAATGGTGCAATAGGGAAACATTGCGGCAATAATTACTTATCACTCATGTGCAGGCAATTAACTGCTGATTTCCTCGCTGCCGATGCTCACTTTGCTCATTGCCTTCAAATTTTATTACTGCCTTATCCGTCTATCTGATTAGATTGCAGAAACTTTAACACAATTGTGAAATAATCATTAATGACTTTGTTCAAACTACAGTGGTGCGAGCAATAATGATGCTGCGCTGTGACGCATGTCGCAACAGCTTTGGGACAAGTTGTGAAATGGCGGGTAGTTAATCTTAACGATCCATCGCGCTGTGGTAGTGACCGCCCTTATTGTTTGGGAAACACAACCAACCTTAGAATATCTGAGTCAAAACCATCAAAAGCCCAAACTTCTTTTTAAGTCCTTCCATTAATGTTCTCAAAGACGCAACGAAAGTATCTGATATCGAGCAACAAATCAATTCACCGTCAAAACAAATTACAGTCAGTATGTCATACTCATCTTCTCTACACGAGTTCACTCTCTCTCCTGTGTTTCTCTTCTGTGTTGTCTGAAATTATTCAGGAAATGAAAACTTCATCCTGTCCCCTGGATATTCTTCCTATCAGATACCTGAAGGACAATTTTAATGGAGTCAGTGTCTTTGTTCTACAACTCATAACTTGCTTTCATTGAACCTATTCTGAAAGGGCTAACACTTGACCCTGATGATTTCAATAATTAACGCCCTATTTCAAAATTCCCCTTTCTTGCTATAAGTGTCCTATACTGTAATCTCCTTTATTTTATGAATGAGGACTGTTTCAGTCAGATAGAGATCATCACAACACTGAGACCTTTAATCTTCTGTTACTCTATTAGCCAGTTCCGTCATTATTCGTCCTCTAAGCATGGTATTTAATATAGTAAATCATTGAGCACTGGGTTGGCCTGGAGTCCAATTCGTAGCACAGGATCTTTTGTGTTGGTTTGGGGACTACAAATTTGTTTTGCTTTGTCTGGTTTTATTCTCCACTTACATGCTGCCTTTAGTTCATCTCATCTGGATTAAGTTGCACCAGATATTTGGAAGTCCATCACAAAGTTTATGTGCCTATCTTGAGTTCTTAGTAACTACTATATTTTTCATATTTTTATTGTTTATTTTTATTGTCAATTTTTATATTTAAGCTATGCTTCTGACTCGCAGTACTTGCTGTCACCTTTTCCTTTTCTTATATTTTCTACTTACTATGTTTATATGTTATACACCAACATACCAAGTCAAATTCCTTGTATGTGCAAACCTACTTGGCAATAAATTTGATTCTGATTCTGATTCTACTAGCTAGTTTCAAACCAGTGATAATTTGGTGGCACAATTAAAACAAAGGGATGTCTTAGCTGGTAAAGACTTTAGTGTTGTGTAAATCAGTTGCTAGGAAACTACTGTGGGGCTGTTCAGTCAAAAGCAACAACTTAACTGCAGTAATGTAACTTCAAAAATACGTTTTGGGAGCCAAGTGATATTTTAAACGTAACATAAATTGGAAATATCCAACTATGCTAACCTAATTTAGTAATTTAGTCAAAAGTTATTGACATTATGGTTTGAAATTTGACGCGTATTATGTTGTTTTTGAGAAATGGAATTTAAAATCTTCCCAGTTTATATCATTATCAAACAGCATTTTGATTAAGTGTCAGGTCACACGTTATGAAAATAAAAACGCTAGCTGCGCAACATTTACACCTGGCAGTTACTAGGTGTGAATGTTTAGTTACAACTAATCGTAGGGACTAGTTTCTGTGGCGCAGTCCATTTTAATTTAGTCATGTGTAAATCTCCACTTAGTAAACACTTGTGCTTAATTAGGCTAAGTCTGAACCAACGACCAGCTGGTGCAAATCCAAAACATCAACTCAGCACAAAAAATGTTATGCTGATGACACTAGGACATATTTGAGCTGTGTTCTGAACAAGGGAAAGAAAGACATTGCACTACCATCTAAACTGCACATTAGCCATTTATAATAGAATGTCCCTAAATTTTGTGCAGCTGGATCCCAAATTAACACTGAAAATGTGTGTGATTGGCCTCGACAGTTGGAGGCTCCAGATGTCACAGTGACTTAGCTCATTATCTTCCCACATCACTGATAATTTTGAAATTCTGCAGCTATTTTTCATAATAATGTTGGATGTCAAAACAGTTGTACAATTCTGCTCCTTTCAGCTTGGCAAAATTGCAAAAGATCACATCATTCCTCTCAAGTCATTCATTCTTTCCTTTACATCCCTCTTTACAAAATGCAGCCACCAGAGTTGGAACTGGCTCTGAGATCTGCAGTTCTGCCACTAAACTTCTTTATCATTTTCTTTGATTAGTGTCAAAGGTGGACAGCTGACAATACGCATATCTATTCAACAACAACAAAAAAAAGGTTTCAGACAGTTTCTTCACTTGTCCTTGTCCCGGGTCCCTTGTTTCTCTCACGCTCCACAGTGAGTGATACTGATGCAGTGGACTGTGAGCGGCCGAACAGCAACTCAGAATTGAATTTAGGTAGGTGAGCTGAGACAGAGAGCTCATTACACACATACAAACAACATTGTTAAGGCGACAAGGAAAGAGGACACATATTCCTCTACCAGCACTTCAATGCAACTTTTCTCTCTTGCATCATGTGAGTGTATGTGTGCTCCAATGTAAGAGTGTATATGTCAAGAAAGAAAGACACATATTCTCCAACAATCTAAAGAAACAAAAGATAAAAAAAACCCTCAAAGAAATAAAAAAGGAGAGGCGAGATGCCAAAAAACTGAGCCCACAAGCCATCATAAATAAAGCATGGAGGCATTACAAAGACGCAAGAGTGGGGAAAAATAATGAGAAAAACAGCCAGGAGAGACTGGGAGGCTGGGCGGCATCATTTTTCTGAAACAGACTACTGATGTCATTTACCCTGCATCAATATTTCACAGCCTAGATGGAGAGAGAGGAGGGGGCATGAGGGAGGGGAGGCGGACAGATGACAGAGATACAAAAAGGGGAGGAGGGCTTCGGAAAAGTTGTAAAGATGGACGAAGAGCGTGAAGCAGAGCTGCAGAGATTAAACCACATCCAGAAACAAAGAATGAAAGAAGAACTGTGAGAGCGGCGCTGAAAGGAAGGGAGGGGAGAAGCAATAACTTGATTTCTCTCCCGCCGCGGGGGTGTAACTCAGAAGTCTTGGGAGAAAAAAAAATTCAGGAATTTGTTTGTTTGCATGTCCGCTCGGGCCCACAGAGCCTCGACGGATTCAGAGCAACGCTGTAATCAGCATCGCACTCTGCCACGTGCACTTATACACTGTTGAATGTTAATAATAAGTCCCGATGACAGAGGAAACAAGTCCACAGGCTTAGTGTACTGTAAGTGCACACACACCAAGTGCTACAGGGGTTCATTACTAATTAGCTCACTGCAAGGCAATAATGACTAACATGCTTCTAGGCCCACTTAACACATCCAAAAATTCACTGCGCTAATAATGTACCATCTGTCTCAGTACTGACCACACAATATGCTCCTCATGGGTGCACTTAACAAATCACTGTACTTTATTAAATTACAACCAGCAGTGGCAGATGAGGGCCATTGGAAACTTGACCGGTATTCACTAATTAATGCTAAACACACAACAATGTATAGATCGAGCATAAATTCAAATACAGCCTTAAAAAGGGGGGGATTTTTTGCAGTCTTTTACACATTTGTCCCCTGAGTCAGTAAAGCCTAAATTATGGGCTATATGTTACAGAAGTTACAGAAGCCCGAACAGTTACAAACTAAAGCCACAGATTTGTATTTTATCCCAAGAGATAAAAGGTTTCTACTGAGGTTGATCTTGATTGTGTAATGGTTTACTCAGGGATAAAAAGTGCCAGTATGTACAGGGGATCAAAGTGCTGAAATTAAATCGAGGATTAGAAAGCTTATTACAACAGTTTTTATGTTAACTATTGTGGGAGATAGATTTGTTCCCAACGTGCGTAATCCAAAATATTTCATGTGCAGTTTGTGTCTTTCTTATTAAAAACAGGTTTGGTTGTAGATCAGGGGATGAAGGTGGGAGTGGTACGTGAATGAGTGTGACTGCAATAAAGTCTGATGCACTCATCTATATCACCAACACAGTATTTTAAAGACAAAAGTGTTTAAAATTGGCCTCAGTTCAAGATACATTTAACAAAAGAAGTGAAACAAAGCAAGTGACCATTCTGTATTTACCTGGAAAATAACAGGATTAAATACACCCATGACTATAGCCATGATTATATATGTATATATACATACTGAGGTGACGAGTCCAAATTCCCCCAGCAGAACCCAACCCACCCAAGATATTTGTAACTAGCCACCGACAAAAACAGTACATTATATTTATTTTTTTAACTGTTCCATCATATCACTCTTTTTTTTATCTCCCTACATTATGATCTGGCGCAAGGTATTTCTGGTAAAAAATAAAACATTTTAGTGTCTGAATTTTCAGTCTGAAAATATCTGAATCAGCCTTAAAAAACTTAATTTGTGTAATAATTGAATAACTGTGATAAATGTAAACTCCTTTCAAAATGTCCAGAAATACTAAAGAAATACCGAGGACATGACCTCACTGGGGCATCCTGGTCCTGGTGTTTATGACATATAACCACGACATTCCTGGTTCGATTCTGGCTGCACACCTTTTATTGCTTTCCATATCTCTCTTTTTCTCTCCCCACGTTTCCTGTCTGTATGTCTACTGTCATAAAAAAAGGCTAAAATGCCAAATAAAAGGCATAGGTAAATGCCTTTCAGCTCTTAGTATCTCAGTGAATTTAAATATAATTCAATTACACAATTCCTGAAATCCTATTCACAGCCACAGACCTCACTGAATTTAAAAACCCCATTTCTATGTTTTATGTGGTATATTCACACTTACTCAATCTCTGTTTTTCCTCAGATTTACTGATCAAATCCCTATAAGTATCTCAGAAAACAACTAAAAGGTTACATTAACATAATAGCAAGTAGTACAGTTGTCCCAAGAAGTTTGGATTGAGTTTGAATTATCTTTCATTTTACTTTCTGACTGAGTGGGTCTCTGTGCTGAGTAGGTACTATGTACTATACATGGCCTTACTAAATTTGCTCTCTTAGCTCTCATTAATAATGTCCACCGCAGCCTTAATAATTTCTAACCTATATGAGGAAGGAAAAAAAGCTGCACCCACTAACTAATAGGCTTAATAAAACACGTCCTTTCCCTGGAATAATGCAGCATGCTGTGGTGAATCAATAACAAGATGCTTCATCCATTTTGAATTTCACTAAAATGAAAACAGCGGCATAACAGTTATGGCTTTTGAAAGTTTTGAAAAATCTGACCTTTAACGCAGCACCCCATCAGGACAATCAATGTGATTTTCAACTGACAGAGAGCAAACGTGCTGTGTTCTCACACAGACATTGCCTCAAAACAGACAGACCATGTAATGAGCAACTCTCCTGCTGTAAATGTGTGAAACTAGTACATTTTGTTTTGATTAATCTTTTTCATTACTACAGCTGAAGAAATATGTTTCGTCATTCACCTCAAACTAAAGTTCCTCCGGTTTAATACAGTCTCCGCGGTCTTTTGCCGCCACACAACTCAACTCGAGCACCGTGCTGTCATGGTGTGAAATACACGCCTGAGGGCTCACATTTTACGCCACCAAATGAAAAAACACTCCCAGCGCGCCTCCTCTGTCACTAATTTTGTACTTTTCTTTGAGTTCCTCAAGGCAAGTCTGACTTCTGCTGTGTAACTGCGCAGCGTGGATTGTGTTCAGGAGCCAAAGTTCTGAATTTTGGGACCATTTTTTGTGGTATTTCAAAGCCAGATGTTAGAAAAATAATGCTGGATATGGTGCTGAGGTTTAAAGCCCTTTGAGATGGATGAATTTGATGGGAGCAGTGCATGATTTGTGAACACAATCTTGTCAGTGTTTTTCCTTACTTATCAACAAGATTAAGACCTCACAGTGTAATTTATCAGCTGTATACCATGGGTCTGCACATGAGCCTCGGAGCGATAGATGAAGAATGATCTGGCACCACTCTGTGCTTGTGAATGATTGAAAATGTGTACAGACTTCAATAATTGTCACTGACATGTGAAACTAATGGAGCTCCTTAAGTGCCTCACGAATAAATCATTAATACTGCTAATAGAGTTACACTGACAAAATAATGACTGAACATCGGAATGAAGAATAGTGTGTTCTTGTGCTATATACTATACATTCCCATGATGTTGGGGACAAATACACATTTCCATTACGGTCTGTGGTAAACACGCAGACCTACTGTAGCATCTTAGCTTTGATTTTCTGTCCGTTAATGTGTACTCAGATTAGTTTTAGTTTGTTAGAATTACAAATTGTTACAATTTGTCTGGGACCATGTACAAAAAACATTAATCTCACGCAAGGAGAAGAGATGTATTGTACCACATTTAGCTGCTAGGTAATTGGAAAAACGTGGGCAGTGTGGGGGAAGCTAATTGGAAACTACAGCTAGTGAAGCCACAAACTATTCGTCATGTGAAGTAGCTACAGCAACACCACACTTTTATTTATTTTACTGAAAAAATAGCTTAACACACTGAAGTTTTTTTTACATTAACATGGAACAGCTACTGTAGGGTAATGTAATAAACAAATGCATCATCGTTATTTTGTGGTGTAATTTATTTCACTACAAAATAAGTTCTTGTATTTGTCAGAGAACCCTGCTACTAGTGGAAAAAATAGCTTGATAGCATGATTTTGAAAGTAGCTCGACCACTACTGGGAAATGTAGTTGAACTAGCAGCTTTGCGACGTGTAGCGTTGCTACTCCCCAACACTGACATAAACAGACACAAATTTGAGAGTTGAAAATGTTTCACCATGAGCAAAAAGTTTGGGCTTTTCCCAGAGAAGAGAGGAAAAAGGAGAGAGACTGGTGGAAAATAACAGAAATTACTTCCTGTTCTTGGGTTCTCACCTCAAATCAGAGTTTGAGCCATCACCTAAACTCACACAGCCAAATTCAACACACACACAGTCCGTGTGTACCTAGCTAGCTATGGCACAGTTGATGCATTGGGTGTGTGGGTGAAAAAAAAACACTTTGGTATGAACACACCTTTATATCATAATAGACAAAATGGTTGTACCAAAACGTACGCCTAGTGTCTGGATGGTTAAGCGGCACTGAATCAGCAGAAACGTGTAGCGAAATTTAACAGCTGTGACTTTAACAAACAGTATAAAAGATGATCAAAACAAAGATCTACTGCGCATGTTAGTGAGCCAGTCTTAAATTGAAAGTCTGTATCTGCCCTTGTGTCTTAATAATTGAAAGAGAAGTGAAATGTTCAGAGGAAATGTGGAGAACATGCTCACCCCAAAGAAATTCTTTAAGCTGGGTGGTGGCTCCTAGTGAATGGAATAACATTATATGTGATGAGTGAAAAACAATCTCATGATGATTTGTAAACTTAATGTGAGAAAGGATGGATTATGAACAAATCATTGATACTGATACAACATCAAATGTGTGAATGCTTTTTTGTCTCAATGATTATGTAATGCTTAAAACTGATTTTCAGAAACTGACGTCTGATAATTTGTCATGCAACGCTGGATGTTCTTGTATGGTGGAATCATTTTTCTCAATTCACAATCAGATGCTTGTTTCATTGATTGACATGCATCGCTGCTCGAGCGTATGTGGTCGCTGGTAATTGGACAGCAGGCTACATCCCAGTTTGTGCTGATATTTTCCAATGCCTTCCAGGACTTCTCATGCATCATCATTTCATCAGAGCTGTTGCTGGAACGCTGTCATTCAAATACCTGCCTGCTCCTAATGAAGAGATATGGTGCACCTATCCGGATATTTAACGCTGCATGCACAGAGGAACTCGCCCCGGCGCCGTTCTCCCCTCCCACTCCCTCCCCTGCACATTAAACACATGGAGTACCACAGTTTCTTTCATCAATTACGACAAATGCGATGGGATTTTGGGTCACTCCAGGAGCAAGGTAAGGCCTGCCCTGTGAGGCCGTCACTGATTGGACACCTCGGGTGACACAGCTGATGATGGACAGCACAGCATGCTTGGTTGAACAGCCTCGTCCTCGTAGACCACTTGACCACAACTCGACCACATCTTGATATTAAAGTGACAGTAATTTGACCATAATTGTACCAGGTGAAAACTGCAGTCTACAGGGTATCCTCGGGTTTGAGAAAAAGACTCTATGAAGCTCTTTAGAAGCTATTTTGAAAATTTATGAACAATCAAACTGAGGGTACAAATAGCTGTCATAAACGACAGCTTACAAAGTTCAAAAATATGAAAGGGCTGTATTAAAAACAGGACGCTGACATCAAGAATTTAGAGTCATGACGATTAATTCTTGATTTAAAAAATGGAAAAACGTGTTCAAATAAATACATAATTATGCATTGTTGGCATCACCAATTAGCAGTAGTGGTATTTCAGTTGTCAAGTGTTCTCTATAACCTCTACTGACCATTAGACCAATGAAAACAGGTTAAGCTGAATGGATCCTAGCCTTAGCCAATCACATAAGCAACTAGAGGCAGTGAAAGGTCAGTAGGCGGGGTTACAGGTTGTACAAGGAGGAGGGTGTTCAACACTTTTTGGCACGATGGCACAGACGGGCTTTGGCTGAGCCTGGCCCAGATCACAGTCCATCGGCATTGGGGATTAGCCCTGGAATGAAATGGCGGGGTGACAGTCGGTTGATTGGCTGATGAACCTGTTGCCGGGCGGATTCCAGGCATTTGGGTCGCCCCGATTGGTGGCTCTTACCACGACGGATATCCGGACTCGTTTGGACGGTCTCCTGTGCTCAGGAGACGTGGGGCTCTCCAAGTTGTTGTTTTTCTTCCCGGGGCGACCAGAGACAAGCACACAATGTTAACAACAACCTTACCGTCAGTTTGACTTTGCAAAAAAAACAAAAAAAACAACTTCCTTGCAACGCCATTTTGACGTGACCAAACTTCAGTGCAACGCTGTGGAGAAGAAACGAACTGAAAACTTATTTCTATGAAACAAGCCATTAGCAGGGTGGTGCAGGAGTGAAGAGTTCTTTCTTTAAAGCCTTGCAGGATGCAAGGCTGAGACAAAGTGAAAAAGGTTTTATATTGAGGCGGACTGAGATACTGTGTGTGTGTGTTCTGTATATGTGTTTGTCTGTTTGTGTGGGAGGTACTGTACTGTAGAGCGTGAAGGACTGTATGTGAGAGATAGCATAGGACTGTGTGGGTGTACAGAATGTGTGAACGACAGGATGTGAGCCAGTGCGTGTGTGTGTGTGACGATGGTGATGTTGTTGTTGAGCGTATTCGAGGACATGGCACTCTCACCTCCAGGCCTTCTGTGTCTGGACTGGCGCAGAACAGGTTCTTTAAAGCAATGCCTGAATTATCATGGGGGCCTGAAAGAGAGACAGAGAGAGATTCAAAACAGTGAAACGATCAGATATCCTCGGTCTACGTCTGTTAGATACTCTTAATTATGTGCCTTCTGTTTGCAGATCTTATCTTACTGGTCCCATCTAAAGAAGCGGTACAGCAACAGCTGCGTCATCTGCAAAAATTCTGTCAGACCTGGGCCTTGAGGATGAATCTAGAGAAAACCAAGATCTTGATTTTCCATGAACATCAAACCAAAACGAGCAAAGTCTCCTTCACCAGCTGATCATTAGGCTCTGCTCCTCTAATAGCCCTCATTCACTGCAGGAACTTAATGGTAACATAACGTGCAGCCATCGTCGTGGCTTCTGTTTTTGTTTGTTTAAATTCCACTCGGCCTGCTTAGAGGACGAGTTCCTGGAGCTAAAATTCAGCACTCCTCAGGAAGTGGAAGTTCAGTGCAAGTTCTGGGTATTTTCACGTCACGACAAGGAGGACTACAATAAACAGAACAGTAACTACCATGTTACTACTGCGTCTGTATGTAGGGATCAGGA
>NTHP01000215.1:803043-813499 GCA_003416845.1 Oplegnathus fasciatus
AGGTGAGGGAACACAGGTGAAGGTGGTTGCACTGATCAGGTGGGAGTGGCCGGCAGGTGAGTGGAAAAGTACTGACAGAACTGGCAGAAGGGATGGAAGGCCAGGAGCAGATCATGACACCAAAAGAACATTCAAATACAGGGTTTGACACTCTCAGACCAAAATAAATTCAACATTTACTTGGAGAAAATACTGACATTGCCATACAGCAAAACCTGTCCGAGCATGTCACGGCAAGAAGGAAAAACTGTGAAACAACACATGAAACTGTACTGAGCTCCTTCAAAATCTGGCTCCTCTTCCTCTAAGGTTCTCACCGTTTCATCCAATCGTATGCTTTTTAGTGAAAACTTGACAATCCACCAGGTATTTTGTGATCCCTGAACATTTTGTCTATCGCTGTCATCAGGTCAAACTTTAAATTTTTCCAGTACTTTGATTTATGACTAAATACCTGTAAAACTAATGACATTCCCATCAACCTCGGCTGTGCTTTGTGTTCAGTGCTAATTAGCAAATGTTAGCATGCTAACAAGGTCAACTAAGATGGTGAACACGGTAAACATTATACCTGCTTAGCATGTTAGCATTATCATTGTGAGAATGTTAGCATAGTAATGTTAGCATTTAGCTCTTTACATGCTCAATTGTATTATTATTATATTTATGTTGTAAACCTTGTGTAACATTGTGATCCTGCACTTAATATGCATGATGATCATTGTTGTTATCATTATATTACTAGTTATTATTGAATTCTGCAAAATGACACAAATTTGGATTTGAGAGACAGAAAGGCGTGTTGAGAAAAAGTGGAGTGGGGCCAACATATCTTTTCCATCTTGTTTCAGTTAAGACAGTTGTAGTCAGTAAGTCATGAAATATTTTTTTCACCATCCAAGAGACAGAGAGAGAGACTAAGAGGTCCTATTAGTGTTATGTGAGTTTAGAGACAGAGAGGCCATTACCAACACTCCTTCCGGACCTATTAAATCTCCTATTCTTTCCCGTTTTGATTGCCTCATCTGTCTCTCGTGTTTGGAAATGCTCTCCTGTGAGTGTGTGTTTCTTACCGGTGGGGATCTCAGTGGGTCGCTCCACCACGGAGGGTCTCTTCAGTGCAGGTTTGAGGGGCTTCTGAGGAACTGGGCGAACAGGACTGAAGGTTGACTCCTCGGTAGAGATCTGCACACACACACACACACACACACACACACACACACACACATATATACACATAGATAAGAAACAGCACTCAAAACTCCCAAACCCCAATCCTGCTTAAGAGATCAACCCCTCTTTCTCTTTCACTTTCTCATTAGACAAATGGACGGACTTCTTCTTCTACTTCTGTGATGAGAGGGAGGCAAATCAAAAGGGGGAAACAGCAGCAAAGAACAACCCCCAAAAAGAAAAGAAACCAGCGGGAGTTGAGAGCTAAAAGACTGGTTCTCATGTCGGCCTTGATGTAAAATTCCATGACTTCAATGACTTTCCATGCTGGCATTTCCATGACCTAAAAAATACTTTTGCTGGGTTATGTTAATGTTTTTCTGAAGTGGGGGAACATTCTGTTTTCAACCATAAAATGTTTCACAGATCAAATGCTTGTGTGAAACCAGTTAGAAATATATTCAGCTGGAACTCTGTGAAGTTGTCCATTTGTAAATTCATTAGTATTCCTGATATACTGGGCTGATATTGTCTGTTAATTTAATATTGGACAGCTGGAGTTTCTGTAATGCTTTTCGCAAGTTAAATCCATTTAGTCTCCAGTTTTGTCTTTTATACAGTAAACCCTAAATTAAAGAACACAAGTTTTTTTGAATGTCTGCTTTCAGTAAGTAACATTGGTGAGTGAGCCTACATTGTTAATAAGCAAAAAAAACAAAACATTATTCTTGCTTTAAAGAAGGGGCTGACAGTAAAGGCTGGTATAAATGCTGTTTCAGAGGATTCTCCACCATGATAAAAGCGAAAAACAGCAGCTATCAGGAGGTTTAATACAAAGATGTCCGTCAGCATTTAAAAACCCTTAGTCGAACCATGTGGAATTCATATCACAATTTAACAATATGGCGAGGCCTACATGACCGTAGGAAGCCATTTAAAAGCACTGATGAAAGCAGCACAGGAAGGAATAGAGAAAGTGGGGGAAAAGACGAGAAGACATGAAGTCAGAGAAATGAAGAAAAAAGAAGGGCAAGAGAAGGTAAATGCATGTCACACACACATACACACATACACACATACATACATACACACATACACACACACACACACACACACACACCCCTTCCTCCCACCCCCACATCCATGCCTGAGGGCGTTCTACTCAGCCACTCACTGCAAACTGATGAAAGAGAAATGAAGACAGAAAAAAAAAGAGATAAATCGACATTTTGAGGACCTGTAACCAATTTAGACATCTACCTTAAACCACGGCTGCCTATTTCCACACACACACACACAAAATCATAGAGTCTTCTTATTACTGTTATGGATGGCTTAATAACGCATGTTAATAATGCTCTAAGCCATCCATCTGTCACACAAACACAGAGTGTGTTTCTGAATGAATGTCACACTTTCACCATCCTTCTTATTCCAAACTTCTCTTTAAGTGCGACAGATAAATGACTCTGAAGCAGACCCCGTAATGTTCGTCTTGCTAGACACATTCTTCTCCTGTTGGTCACTTTGGTCCAGACTGAAATGTCTGAACAAATATTGGATGTCATGAAATTTGGAACAGACATTCATGGTTCCCTCAGGATGAATTGTAACTCTACTCTGGTGATTCCTTCACTTTTCATCATGTCAAGATTTTAATTTGTCCAATACTTTGGTTTATGACCAAATACCTGCAAAAAATTCCCTAACATGATATCTCGGTAGATGGTGAACATGGTAAAGATTATACCTGCTAAACCATGTTAGCGCAAATATTGTGAGCATGTTAGTATGCAAACATTAGCATTTAGCTCAAAGCACTGCTACGCCTAAGTACAGCCTCACAGAGCAGCTAAGCATGGCTGTAGACTCTTAGTCTTGTTTACTTTGGAGAGATTGAGCATCTGGAGAATGCTTTTTATTCTGTCTCACTTGCCAATCAACGGTAGAGTTTGAGTTTATGTAGGTGGTGCCTTACTGCTCAAGGTAACTCTGCAGCTCTGCTTTTCTTTGCCTTTTAAAACAAAGCGTCTAATTTTGAAGGCGTTTCTTCCTGTGCAAATAAAATCTGGTGAAACTGGAAAGCTTTGAATGGCTAGAAACATCTTTGACAGCTAATGTCAAACTTTTCTGGGCTAAAAAGCTTGCTGACCATCCAGTTTCCTGGTCCTGGTCAGAGCCAATGTTTTATTTTGCACTATAAACAATGTGTACACGGATAATAAAGCCCAGGGTGTTTTCCAAAAGCTGCTTGGTGTCCCACCACATCTCCTCTGTCCACTTGCAGTGACTTCTGACCTGGAAGCGGACCTCCTGACTGACCCGCTGGCCCCCGTCCTCGCTGCCCGGGTTTGACACGACCGACAGGCGTTTCTTCTCCGCGACGGCTCGTTCCCTGATGTACTCTAGCCGTCTGGGGCGGCCGAGCTGCTGGGAGAGCAGCGACTGGAGCTGGGCACGCTCTATGGAGCCCAGCAGGATCATGGACTCTGGGAGAGGAGACACAGATGCAGAAAGGAGGTGAGGAGAAGAAGAAAAAAGGAGAAGGAGGATGAAGATGGAAGGGGTGGAGAGCAGTTTTGTGGAAGAGAGGGGTAAGTAGAAAAAGAACAGGGGAAGGGGAGGTGAGCAGACTGCAGGAGATTCAAAACACATGTTGCAGCACTGCAGAGAGCTCAGCTGAGTTACATAACAAGAGCCCAGAATGCAGTGGTTGTGCATTAACTTGCGTGTGTGTGGGTGGCAGCTTGCTTGCTTTAAGTAATTGCCTTTGTGACAGTACGTGCTGATTATGTATTTGGTTAAATGCCGCAGCTAATTGTTCCTGCACGATTGCATAATTGAGACGGCGCTGGAATACCAAATTTGCACTTCAGTGAGGTGGCGAGTGCGGCGCCATCAGCAAGCTGTGCCCTGGCAAGTTTGTCAATCAATCAATCGCTTTAATGAGCACGCCACCAAGGTCGCTGGAATTTGTTTTTGGTACAGACTGGAAGGGACGCTCAGTCCAACAGCATCAGCAACATCGACGCAGACATCAATATCACATCAGACACAGTGATTAGCACAACACACTGCATTCACACACGTCATACTACTGTACAAAAAGACATTGTTATTATTGTTACTTCTTCCTATTATAATACATTAAAGCTACAGTTTAGGAGGATTAAAGTTGTCAATCAAGGAATAAGTTGTTTCGATTATATTAACATCCTTTAAATATCTGATGAAAGGAAAGTCTGTCTCCTCTAGTTGATTCAGTATTTCCAATACTTTGATTTAATCATGCCAGGTGATAGGAGTCAGCACTGTTTGGTTTTCTCTGAATCCTTCACATTTACATGCAATGCAAATGACGGTTGAAAGTAAGATCTGACACAGTTACCAGTTTAAGAAGTAAAAGAAAGGAAACATAAGACATTTTTAGAAACACATAGAAACCATTTGATGATGAAATGAATCTCATTTATTTCCTGCATGTGCACGCTGCTTTTGTTTATGTCTGTATGCACTCTTTGGCTTTGATATCAGACCTGGCACACAGCAGTCCATGTTTACGATCGTGCACAACTGCACAGTTGGATCAATACAGTGATGTGTGGTTCCTTGTATAGAGAGGTTAGTGTAGTGATGAGTAAGCATTAGGCATTAGTCATGTTGGAAATGAGTGTGTATGTATTGTACATATTGCTATAGATGATTTACTGTGAATATACTAATATAGTACAAAGAGGGAAAGTAAAGAGTGAAGAGTTACTATTTCATATGAGTATTGCGATATACAATCTTTAATTTGTTTTTCTTTAAGAAATAATGAGGAATACTTCTCCCTCTGTACAGTATGTTTGTTTGTGCCTCACCAGCTGATTCCACCAGTGCCAGAGTCTTGAGGTGGCCCGTCAACAGGACGTTATGCAGGTCTCTGTAGCAGCAGTTGAGTGTGATGTACCGGACGTCCCGCACCATGATGTCCTCCACACGAATATTATACTTCCTGAGAAGAGAAATGGGAAAAGAGGAAAATAAATGTGAGGAGGAGGAGGAGGAAGATGACAGGAATTTATCAAGTGCTTACTGAGGTAAGGAATAGAGGTAAGCTGAGGTAAAAAGGTGACATGAAGATGGATCCGTTAAAGAATCAAAAAACATTTCCCTGAATAGTCTGAACATTTGACTTTTGAAAATGTACACTGACTGTAATGCTTTGGCGACACTTTTTCATGCCACTGAAGTGACTGAACTATAATTTCAGCTTCATGAAAATGTTTCTCCGCACGGATCTATAACCACTCTCCTTCATAGCCGACGCTGACAGCACATCCTTCCTTCAGCTGACCGGTCAATCCAATAACACGTTACACTGTCCACACGTCACGCGGATGTTAGTGGCAGTGACGGCATGGCCATGTGTACAGTAGGGGGAAGTGGGTGACATTGTGTGAGCAGATCTTGCCTCAGCAGAATCGTACGCCCCAGTACACCAGTCATAAACACTCAGCTTTCTCTTCCTGCCTGAGCTTGCCAAAACCTGCAAACACGACAGCAGCCGCTCGATGGTTTCCGCTGCCAAGCTCCGTAGCCGTGCCAGGACACGGGCTCCGGCCAAGCCTCCGCTCCTTGTTGTGGTGACAACTCAATACGCTGACCTCTCTTGAAATACAAAGTTAATTTGATGACCATCCTCCCCCATCTCCACTTCAATACAACAGAGCACGAAGTTGGTCTCAGATCTTCATTAAGAAAAAGGCCTGTTTACAGCTCGAGGAAATGACACCAATAGAATTCTGTGTTACAACAAATCCTTATAACTTAACCTGTCATATGGTTAAGGCTGTCAGATTGTCGGTTTCAGTTACAAAAACTGTCAGAGGGCAGCCCCCCAAACGATCCAACAAGCACTTTGTTTGAAGAATATAGGCCCCTTTACTTTCCGGCATAATGTGTAAATGGCACGCGACTTCCTGCGTTGGCACTGTCTAAAGGCGCAGAATTGTCCAATATGAACATAATACGTAGGGGTGCTGGGCTGGGTATCAAGCCATGCAGACCGTGTTGGGTTCATTTTTCTAGATTTTGAGGTATTAGCGTCCACCCCAGTTCAATGGAAGTTAATGGAATTTTGTTTGTGGTGCTCACAGCATTGAAAAATACCCTCACAGTCAACAGCTTTCATTTTTCATTGGAACTACTTTTGACAGAAGAAATAGTCCCTATATAAAGTGTTTAGTGAGGTCTGTGGATTTTCCAGAGTAACAGGGACACTGTTTCTGGAAAGTGATGTTGCTGTAGTGAGCACCACAAATAAAATTCCATTTATCTTGATTGTAATGGGGTTGTAAGAAATCTCAGAGAAATTGGCAAAACTTTGGCAAAGAAAACCAAAACTATCTACATGGCTTGTTATTTAGGTAAACTGATCCTTTAATGTGGTAACTTGCAAGGACCTTAATTTAAATTTGGTCTCCATCTTTGGTCACAAGTGCTCACTGCTGCTGCGCTGAACAGCTCCGAGATCACCTGCCAATCAAGCAGTGTAGACCAAAGTCGTTTTTATTGGATTTTCTGTTGATCAAGACTGAACGTTTGTAGCTGCTGCTCTTTGTCTTTTTTAGTCATGGTGACTGTCATTGCTCATTGCTTTCTGTTTTATCTAAACAAACCCCAAATGGAAAATATATTACTTCCTGGGCATCAGAAGATATTTCCCTGAATGACAGATCTACCAGACACCCACTGTTATCAACAGCAAATCAAATAGAGTTAATGAACTGGATAAAAGTTGAATCACTACTGTTTTCTATCAGCATGTGATACAAAGTACAGAAATATATACGTAAAAGGAACCCCTGAAAAAAACCTCACCCTTGAAGAACGCTCGCTTATTCTGGTGCATTGGCAGCCTCTTTTAATTTGCTAGTGGATCTGAGAGAATAACGTAATGCATGCCTCTGAACTGGACACAACCGCTGCCAAGACTAATTTCCCTCGGGATATCAAAGGCAGTTGATGAAATCTGATTGGTTTCCTCTTAATTGAACCTTCCTCCCTGCAAGGCTCGGCAATACATCTGATCAGTTTGAGCTATCTTGCTTTAAGCCTGAGCTTATAGATTTGGGCCAAGATAAACAGACTTATAGGGTTATAAATCCAGGCTTACAGATCATCCATATTGTCCAGAGTAGAGTGGAGAGGCTTGGCGCGTTGATGTGTGTGTGTGTGTGTGTGTGTGTGTGTGTGTGTGAGTGGGGGTGGAGGTAGGGGAAGGTGTGGAAGCCAATAAAAGGACGCTTGTAATGATCCGGAGAAAATATGATCATCTCCTGTGGCTTCTCTCCCTCTCAGACGAGCAGAGACAACAGTGGACCGAGGGCAATTCAACAAACTATAATCGGCCATTATCAAACGCTAAGAAACACAGAGTGACAGAGCAGACAAACGACGCATGCACACGCACACACACACACACACACACACACAGAGTGATGTTATGTAATTGTTTGAACACTTTTTTTTTGAATGCCACTTCAACGCTGAAGATGGATCCATCACAAGAGAAGACAAGATCTGAATAAAAGAGGGAGAGAAGAGGTGAAAAAGGCTTCATATGTACTACTGGGTATGATTAGGAAGAAGGAGTGGGTAACAGCCTGCCTATAGTGGAAATGTATATGTGATCCGTGTGTGTGTGTGTGTGTGTGTGTGTGTGTGTTCATATCTGCAAAAGCTATACACAAATACAAGATAAGAAATCCAATTCTCCCCAGGTCCGTGTGGGTGTGCGAGCAAATGTACATGCCATCATATGTGTTTATCTTACGGCAGGCGTTACACAAGTGTTCCTGCGTGTGTGTGTGTGGGTGGGTGGACGGTTGCGTGGGTGTGAGATGGATAATTTCCAGTTTGAATGAAAAACACATTCAGCTTGGAGGGGGCCATGCTACCTACAGCGTCTCGTTTCCCCCCCTCAGCCACCTCCTCCTCCGCTCTCGTATGCTGCAGTAATATAACACACACAGGCTTGGTGAGAGGCAGAAAGAGGTAAAGAAGTGAATGAAGGATGGAGGGACGTAGGAGCTTTCTGCACAGCGACTCAAGTTCATATAGTGTGTGTTATTAAATATAGATGATTCAAGGAGATTACATTTTTGTGTGTTTGTGTGTGCGTATGTGGACTGAATGTTTACACACCAACACACACACACATACACACTCACACACACATAGGAGATTCCTGACAGTTTCTCAATCATCTTTACGCCTCGGCAACTTTTAACATTTCGAAACGTATGTCATTATGGCGAGATAATTTGATATTTTTTGATGATAGATGATCATGTCACGATTTATTTTCACTTTGCATGCACAAACAGACACACACACACACACACAAACACACACAAACAGGAGGCTTTCTGACAGTTTCTCAATCATCTTTGTGCCCAGGCAACTTTTAACATCTGGAAACTTTGTGTTTATCATTAAGTATAAATGATTTGATTGTGTGCTGATGATTGATGATGCATGCACACATACCAGCACACAGAACATTTCTCATGTTTTCCTGATTACATCTCAAATTCAATCCACTTGAATTTGTGCCTTGCCTTGCCTTGCACAGTGCTTCCAAAGCAGTAGGTCAACAGTAGGTCAACACCAGTGACATATTCCAAGTAGCATCAAAAGCACACAAGTATTCATCCTATATACGGGGGAAAAATAATAAATGCTAATGAAAACATTTTAAAACAAGTTTAAAAAAGTACTCCACCGATTTAGCATTGTACTTCTATAACATTGTCCGACTCACGAGAATATTCTTGTCAAAACCTGGCGCCTACATTACCCACAATGCAACTCGATCGCAAAAAGAAGGCGAGGAGTGGCGTATGACAACAATGTCACAATGAGCACAGGAAAGGGACAGTGATTTGTGATTACTGTGCTGACTAATAGGTTTGGTAGGCGTCAGTTTACATTAGAAACGTGACATCTAACAGGCAATGCTAAAATTTATGAATCAATTTCAAAATTTCTATAAATGACTGCACAATTTCGCAAATGGCAAAAATATATATTTTTTTGTGTGTTTGTTATTGTTGATAAAGTTTACAAGCAATATGATTTTAATATCTGGCTTGATCTTCGTTATACAAGCGCCGGGTCGCTAAAGACAAAGAAGTATGTAGGAATGTTTGAAAAAACACCCCTGCATTTAAGGGTTAAAAGCTCTATGGTCAGCTATGTCGCCATGTTCTCAGAGCTCAACAATTGTTAGAACATTATATTCAACACATAGTGAGTATAATGTTGTTATAACTGATATAACTGATTATCATATACTACTAATGATTCTATAAGGCCTTGGGAGCTTGTGTGGTTGATCCTGTGCATGTGCATGTGTCCACAATGTGTTAAAGGGGCTGTATGTAACAATTTACATGTATTAATCGTTTTTTAATTATTTTTTATTGCCAATGTGTGAGCGGGTTGTAACATAACTTAAAAAATGAGACCTTCCCTGACTTTCTCGGTTGCCTGTAACACCCTGTAGACTGATTTCTATGTAAAGGACTTGGGACGTTTTTTCCGGGAAAATCCAACAGGTGTGACGTTATGCGCGCTCCCAAGTGCCTTGACTCTCTTCAGCTCCGCTACAGTGCTAACAGTGTGCTACACAAGCTAATATTCAAGCTCTATGAAACTACTTCATACAGATATAATGTTACAGAAGTTACACAATATGTACATGTAGATATCTATGTGTGTAAGCAATATCGTCGCTGCCGTATTTATGCCTAATTTAGATGACGTTATTTTGAATGTTGATGGAGCAGCTACAATGTTAGCATAGCCCTGATCGATCCAAACTCAATTCAGAAAACAAGCATTTTAAAAGTTGTTTGCTTGTCGTCTTGCGGACAGAGATGACAAAGCATAAATTCAGACTTTTTACAAATTGGCATCATGATGTAGTTATTTCGGCATCCTTTTGATCCTTTTATTGCAATTAAATCACAGCAAAATCTGTTTATTTTGGGTAAGTAAGTGGAGTCCGTTAAACTAACATCAACAAACGACCGGCACGCACCACAACACAGACTCACAACTCGACAGGCGACACATCTTATTTATAATATTCTGTCTAGTTCACTCACCGTCAGCATTTTCATCTAGCTAATGTAGCTCTGCTGACGTTTCTGAGGCTCTCGGTGAAAGCTAGACAAACAGCGATCGATGAAGCTGGCTGGCAAGCTATCAACATTTTTTTAATCAACTTTAC